>JAUZND010042077.1:0-20809 GCA_034780555.1 Coelogynopora nodosa | reverse complement strand
TGATTTAAAGATTGATGCCCTCCGTTTGTATACATTGACGCCCTCTTTTTGCATTATTATATTAAGTTAAGTACAATTATAGTAATAAGAGATTTTACCGACATCAATGTATGAAAATAATCGGGCGCTATTGATGTCCTTAAAATCTCTTTTTAATAGAATATTGTAGATTTCAAGCTGTAGAATATCTCAATGATTCTCAAACATTCGTTATTAGACTATATTTATTAATTTAAGTCAAAAGCAATAATATTTTCCTTAGAAACTGTTAGGATTAGAATTTCAATACCATCCGTACTGAATACTTATTTAGTAATATAATTCATTCCAGCCCTGTATGTATAGTAAAGCAAAGCAGTGATTATATAATTTTCGGAACTATTTGTTATTTATACCCATTGATATGTTATATTTTTTATAGTATTGTATCGATGTGATATTTAAAACATTCCGACTTATTCCGTGAAATAGTATTTTAATAATCAATTAACAATTTCCTTGAAAACAATATTTTAAATACTTTACTGTAATTAGATATTTAATTGAAAATGGATGTGTGTACATAGCCTACATACATCATTACGAATTACATGGTTGGTTATAATCCTAGAGTACAGTTATAACGTATTTTTTTAAATAATTTTAATGTATATCATTTTTTTTATTTTGTAGTCTGCTAGTTCGTCCCTGGCTAAGGTCATGTATATATATAATAACAAAATGAATTGTTTTTTTCTGAATTGATGGTTATAATTATTCTTGATCACGTAGAACACTATCAACAATATTAGACCAAATGTACATATATAAACATATACATTATGTATGACGTTAACAGTGCAAACATTCGGACTTTATACTCTTGTAGTATTGTAGTTTTAGACTTTGAACCAAGAATTATTTCCATGGAAATTTACCAATTAATCAATTCAATTTTAGTATATGTAAATTACGATTTGTAAAAACGGGTAAAAACAAATAAAATTATAAAATTTAATATAATGGAAAAGTTAATAAATTACAAAGTAACATGCATTAAAAAAGATTGTAAGATAACTTACCCAAACCGTTTATCATAGTTGTATGCGAGTCAGTACCAACCACACTATCTGGGTACAGTGTGGAGTCTTCCGAATCAGCCCCGAATACAACGCGCGCCAAATACTCCAAATTTACTTGATGAACAATTCCAGAGCCTGGTGGTACAATCAGCATATTTCTGAAAGCCTTAGCACCCCATTTGAGAAACCTAAAGCGCTCCTTGTTCCTTTCAAATTCCATCGTTTGATTCTTCTCCAGAGCATCGATATCTCCAGCAACATCCACCTGAACCGAATGATCAATCACTAGATCAGCAGGACAGATTGGGTTGATGGTCTGAGGATCTCCACCCAAACGAGCGACAGCATCTCGCATTGCCGCGAAATCAACCACAGCTGGTACACCGGTGAAGTCTTGGAGCAGAACACGAGCTGGCTTGAATGGGATTTCCACCGTCTTCTTGTGGACGTCGACCCAATTGAGGATATTATCAACATCAGCCGGCGTAACATGGAAACCATCGCAGTTACGTATAGCACTTTCTAGGAGAACACGAATTGAGTATGGAATCTTCTTTAACTTGTCTTGATCGACGCAATCTAAGCTGTAATATTTATAAGATTTACCATCAACTTTTATAGTTTTTATAAAGTTAGAAGATTCCATTTTGGTTGAAACAAAGCTAGTCGAGCAAATGAGGGTACACCGTACACTTCTCTATAAATGAAAATGTGAGTGAATGAAAAGTGAGGTGATAGATAGAAAGACACGGCAGCAGAATTATGCTATTGATCGCTGCTTTACGGAAACACCTTAGGGTGATTTTGATTGGCTAAGCGAAGTAAGACAGAAAAGTACGTTTAATTAAGTTTGTGGATTTTTGATTGAAAATATAAGATTTTTTTATTCTGAATGGTTATAAATTGCGTGTTTTTCAATGTTCAAATATTCTTCTACATAAAAATACAATCTATCAAATACTTCATTAATTTTAATAATATATTATAACATTTTTATGTATTTAATTAGTAACTTAAAATTAAATAAACAATAAAAAAATTATTTAATAAAATTCATTTAAAAAATGATACTTTTTTAAATTTCAATATATTTTTAATGGGTTATGTTTCTATATTACATTTTAATTCTTAATATTATCATTAATTAGTGTGATGATATAGGCTATTGCATATTTTTAATATGTTATTTATATTTAATATTTGAATGACTATGCAAAACGACTTAGAGATTCATTAAAAAACTAGATGTCTTCGATACTTTTCAGTCTAATACTAATTAGGGTTAAAATTGATTTTATACTTATTCGAATAGTATATGGTTGCTATAAACAAGATAGACATGATTTAATTTATAAAAGAAATTAATTTAAAACATGTATATAAGAGAGCGTACATATAAAGTAAATGTAGGCTCTATGGTAATTATATATTCATTTTACAAAGGAGTAACAATCTTCAAAGTAGATATTATTTAATATTCCGTTTTGCGTTGCCACGATGTCACTTTGTGAATGGCCGGTCCTATAGATTCATTACAGAGTTTAAAATAATATAAAGGCTATGTAGTTATGTAAATATTTGAATTAAATTTCCACAAAGGTCTAAGAATACATAAATTACGATCTTCATTTGCAGTCTTCCTAGATTTCTCTCTTTACACGTCTTGATTTATGTTATGCTTAATTCAAAAATTTATATCTGATAAGATAAAAAAACACATAATAAAAAGAAAAATAACGTAAAAGAATAAGATCTTAAAATTAACACATTCTTAAAAAACGAATTTATTTATTTATTGGTCCCCCCTTTCAACAAATTCGAAACCTGTACCAAAAGATTGGAACAATACAATAACCTAACGCACTGTAAAACAATCAACAGACCAATTTATATTCAGTTATTTTACCAGTATATTTGAATAAAAAAATTAACAAACTGAAATCAGAAAGTTTGGACAAAATTATCCGCAGTCACGGACTTTCCCGCACTTTGTAAAATAGAATAGAAAACAATTAAGTTTTACAAAAAATATAAATTGATTTATTTCTGAATAAAAATGACACTGAATAAAAAAATACAACATCAATTTTATAAAAACAATAGATATTTTAATATAGAGATTTTCAAGAGGCAGAGCAGTGTATAATAAAATGTAGCCTTTGTACAAAAAAATCTAAATTACACATGTCATAATCAAATCTGAAGAATACAGTCGCTGAAATAGAGTAGAAATGTTCGCCTGTATCATCATAAAAGGGTACACGAGAGAGAAATATAGAAATATAATTACACGGATTTACATGGACAATCTGGAAATAGAAAAGCATCTGTCAGTATAATAATTAAGCTAGTTTTAGAATAGAATGTTCATGAGGATATTCACTAACAATCTTCAGTGATAATGAATCCGAATATACCAGTATATATGGCATGACGGTGGAAATTAGATCTACAAACTCTGGGAACATTTACAATCAGGTGCCTATATGTAGCCGGCATTATTATAATCACACAGTCCAACATACATTATGGGAACCATGCAAGCAACTAGTCACTTCCCAGACGCAAAAACTCTGGTTGAGGCTGTAAAAATGATGCCAGGCTATCAACTAATAAATACATTTCTATAGTAGACGACATAAACCATAAACATTAATCATAGTCACAACAGACACATACAACAAAAATGCGAGAAGGCAATAGCTTCGAATAGCTTGAAAATATATTATTTAATGTTTTCATTAGAGTAAGAAAATGTATTAATCAATGTATTTTGATTTATAATTTAAGGAATTAAATAAATTTGAATTATTTATTTAGCGATATTAAATACTTACCAATAATTGCTATTTTTGAAGATACAAATTGAGTACAGAACAAAACAATCGGAGATTTCTATATATTGAGAAATACAAATAACCAATAATTACAGAAAATATTAAACCTTTTTTTCTCTCTCTAAAATTAAGTATTAAAATAGAGATGTTTTGCAACCTTAGTGGTACTGTACAGCTGTTGACATGTCTGTTCTCATTTAATAACAGTATAATATCACAGCAGTCATGAACTAAATATTGGGAAACAAAGACGAAGAGCAATACCTACTGCAGCGGAGTTAAAAGCGAAAGACAATTATTATTGTGAACTGAGATATTTTAAATATTCACTCCAGTTTTTATCAAGTGCAAATGGACACAACATGCATTATGAAATATATTGTCTTAAAATAAACAAAAACGGCACATGCTATATATAAATTATGAACTATCCTATGCTTGTTTAAAGTGTAAAAACCCGCACACTCTACATAAAGCGTAAAACATTGAACAAAGTCTTCACAACATTAGATAACCACTGTACAGGCACAAGGAAAAACCACCGGCCCCCCAAGAACGTGTCTAGGTCTTCTTCCTCTTGACGAGGAACCTGTCCAACGACCCCTCGGTCGAGCCACCCTCCAGCGTCCAGTCAATGGCCCCCTTCCCCTGCCCCCGGAGGAAGTCGTCGATCTGCACAAAGTGCCGACAGCCGAGGAAGTGGCGCACAGAGAGGGGCGAGGGATGCCCGGTGACCAGCACCAGATGGCCCCGGTCCGAGGCCAGGAGAACCTGCTTCTTGGCGGCAAACTTGCCCCAGAACACGAAGACGACGGAGGTGAGCCGGGTGCTCAGGGCGGCGAGGAGGTCGTTGGTGAAGCGCTCCCAGCCCAGGGTGCTGTGCGAGCCCGCCTTGTGCGCTCTGTGGCCGGTGAGAGAGAGGGAAGGGAGGGGAACACACCATGTGCAGCTTCAAACGTTGGTTAAACAATGAAGTCTAGATGTATGGCAAGATATCCCATCAACAAAATTTAGTACTACTTCAGTTTATTTTTCATCAAAATGATCATAATAACTGTGAGTAGTATATGAGTGGTATCTCTAACTCCCCCCCCCCCACCTAATGCACCATAATACATCGTATTGGGAATTTTTGGCGCGAAAATTTAAAATCATTTTACTGAAATGGGTGTGGGGGTGGGGTTTTGGGGAGGGGGTTTAGAAATACCACTAATATACTACTACTGTGTATAATGCAATCAAATTGGGATAATAGGAACAAGATGGGAACTAAAATAAAGAATGATGAGCTATACGTGGTAGATTTAAACAAAATCGATTTAACTTTTCATGCTAATCAATGAAAAAGTATAGCTTTGGTGATAGAGTGTGAAATACGGTATTTTGGGTGTATGATCGTTGCCGAACAATTTCAGGTCCACAATCGTGATATAAAAACATCACGTTAATTTCAATTAATATAACTTTTACAAGTTACTTCAACAGTTTAGAAGAAAGAATCTAAGTAAGACACAAAATGTTGTGATTATCAAATAACACAGAACAAAAGACAACAGAATAAATAAAACAATAAGGAGAGCAAAATATCATTCAAGCATAAATATTTATATAGTTGAGGATTTTCTAGAAATTATTTCCGAAGTTTTTTTGTGTAGACTATACTCCGTATTCCTTGTATGGTTACACTTCAATAAAAATTCCCTGTGATTTCTACGTTCCTAGGGTATTTCGTATAGGAATTTCGTATGATTGAACTAGACAAATAGTAATACACAAATAGACAAAATGAACTGTAATTCGACGGGGCTATCGAAAATCCTCAAATTAATAATCAGTATCAGAGAGAAAAGCAAACAGCTCAACGTCTGCAACCCCAGCTACTCACTCGACCGTCAGGAAGGCATTGAGCATGAGCACACCCTGTTTGGCCCACTTGTCCAGACAGCCGTGCGACGGAGTCTTGAAGCCGGGCACACTCGCCTGCAGCTCCTTGTAGATGTTCTTGAGTGAGGGGGGCGGGGGGATACCCCGGGGCACTGAGAAGGCCAGCCCGTGCGCCTGTTTGTCGTCATGGTAGGGGTCCTGGCCCAGGATCACCACTTTCACCTGGCCGGTAGGGGTGGAAATCGATTGGATTGATGGAGTTGGTTGGTTGGCCGGGAGAATATTGATTAACTAGTGAATTTCTGCTCTACTGAAGACTTAAAATGTGTTTCATTTTAAAACATACACATGTTTTATTATATGAATTTTTGCTTTAATATGATTTTAATTTATCTAATTAAAAAAATCTCATTATGCAAATCATATACTGTATTTATTATGTTGCATCATAGTAAAGCAAGTTAAAAATACAATAGGATCCATTTAACTGAAGTAATTAGGTATCGATAGTATAATTAATTAAAATTAAATTTAGTTAATTTACTACTTTGAAAAATTAGAAGTAGTATATATTGATAACATATAAAAACATACAAATACTTATAGAAGCAAATTTTGATGCATTGATAGTACAATACCAAGTACATACATAACGATAAAATTTCCTTTTAAATGAAGAGTTACTTTATACTTTATATATTTATTAAATATATTAGAGAAAAATAAAGAAAAAAATTAACAAACTTTGTTGAGCGGAGTCAGATTGAGAGCATTGAATATCAGATCCTTTGGGGGAAAAACAGTTTTACTGCCTATTTCAGCCGTAAGCTTTTCTTCAAGAGTTGTAAAATATGGCTGAGAAAAGATATCTTTGAGAAGGTCCCTCCAGGCAACATCCTTGACCAACTTTGGCAGCCAAAGTTTGCTTAGTCTTGCATCAGCCTCTTTACCTTCACGCGAGAAAAATAGAACAGTAATGTAAAAGAATAAAATGACGGACTAAAATAATTTATATCGATTACGGAAATGCCTCCTTTTTACTAGTATTGTCACTTTTGTGTATTAATATATAAGTAATAAAATATGATATAGTAGCTTTCATGAAAAAAAGGTGATCTGTTAATTTGACGTAGATCAACGTCAGAGGTCTGTAGCCAAAGGGACAGAAATAGCCAAAAGGGGTGTTTCCAAAGAATAGATTAAAAAAAACATACTTTTAATTAATGCCTCCTTCGCTTCATTCTTTTTCGTAGGGAGTGTTTCGGGTTTATCTACATAGGCAAATAATAATTATAATAAATAAAAACAAAACAATGTTTGCTAAATGTATGAACAATAAAGGATGTTTACCGAATATAAATTAGCCAAAGTGAAATGTTACTATTGCTAATCCTACAGTAAAGTGTCGCATATACGATCATCGGTAAAAATTACTATTATAGTACACATATTGTGACAATAAGCTGCTTATTCAAACATGATAAAAAATCGATAAGTTCTAGAATTACATAAAATGTTTAATTTATTATTAAAATGCGAGATGAAAAATAACATAATGACTTGAACGACTTGGTTAACTATGTATAGAGTATTGTGTATGAGAAATTTGGGTTAATATGTTAATAAATAAAATACGAAGTTATTTTTTTACTACGAAGTTATAAATACTACGATATTATTTGTGGGGAAACTATTTTTAAATACTTTTTTAAACAATTGATTAAAATGCAACCAATTGACTTGATTCTTTTTGCATCTGATTCCAGATCACAAGATCTATATTTGTTTGGGAAATTTTTATAATTATACTACTTATATAAATAAGCTATAAGTAGTATAAATGCTATTTTAGTATTATTTTAAATTGCTTATTATTTTAATAAACAATTTAATTATTCAAGTTATATGTATATAATTTACGATAAACTTATTTTTTCTATTAGTGTTGCAAGTTTCAGCTCCTAATATCATCGGCAAATATGAAACAAAGG
The DNA here is from genome assembly GCA_034780555.1 of Coelogynopora nodosa. Taxonomy (NCBI): domain Eukaryota; kingdom Metazoa; phylum Platyhelminthes; order Proseriata; family Coelogynoporidae; genus Coelogynopora; species Coelogynopora nodosa. Next base: position 13,036 of record JAUZND010042077.1, on the reverse strand, counting down.
GGGTGGTATAAAATGGATAAATAATAACACCATTTTTCTGCCATGTAAAAATATTCGAAATAATATTTGTTATATTTTTTAGTTAGATAAAAGTATTTTAGCCACTGAGTAAAAAATCAGTGTCATAACGTTATATAGTTCAATCAAAAACTTAATTTATTTGAAAAACAAATTGCCATACCCACACCTCCGCGTACGAAGGGTTAAACTCTAATCTAAAATAATTCAATACCAAACGGCATAAATTAGGCGACAATATAATTACAAATAAATATAGTTAAAAATATCTAAACTTATTAAATCCAAGTTTTATGTGGATAGAAAAGCCAAGGGGTGTGTTTCCAAGCAAAAGATTCAAAGCAACATACTTTTAATTAATGCATTCTTCGCCTCATTCTTTTTCGTAGGGAGTGTTTCAGGTTTATCTATAAAGACAATAATAAAAAAAATACAATAAATATGAATAATTATAAAAAATTAACACAAAACAATACGATTTTTGCAAAATATTGATTAATTGTATTTATTTTAAATAAACAATTTAATTATTTTTTTAATTTAGCTTTAATTCAGCAGTACAACTTTTTAGAGACATGTCTAATTAAATTAGTGTATTGGACATTTATCTGATATGTAAGAAAAACTTAAATATTTATATCAGGTAAACAATAGTTATTAAACGTTATATATTTCAAAGTTGATTTCAATTAAATTAAAATAAACACACCGTTTTCCTTTGAAGTTCCAGTATTATTTTTCGATGGACGAGGTTCTAGTTTTTCTGGAAATAAAACAGCAAAAATTTGCATTATATAACCAAAGATGGGTATCGGGGGGTTGAGTGGGGTAGCTTTTTAACATATCTCACTACTATATTTAATAATTCTTGTATATTGAACCAATCTCTGAGAAATTTAAGTCACAAAATAAGAACTTTAGGGGGTAATCTTTATGGACTTTTTCAAAATATATTTTGGTTTTCTTTTTTACATCGAAATCTTCAGTTTCGGGAGTTTTTGAAAATACCAAGTTTACCTATTGTACTTCCAGATATGGTGAAAACTTGAAATTTGTCACGATTATAAGACAAACATGGGACTTTAGAACTAAACTAAAAGATGTTCATGCAATACAAATTGCTTCCAGATATTCGCCTGATATACATATGTTTATAATGTTGAGAAATAAACATTTAAAAAGACCTTGACAACTTCACATGGAAGGCGCATTCCAGGTAAAATCGGCATGATGTACTTTTGAATATCTGAACACATCGATACTAGATACCGTGATTAACACTCTATTTAATCCCTTTTTTCGACTACCTTTGAGTGGCAGTGGCGACCTACTGACAACTAATGACCCCTAGTCGAGTGTTAACACAAACAATAATTAACATACTGAAAGATTAATTTAAAGTTAATTATCATACTTTAAAGATTACTAAAATTGACCATTTGCACCTGCTAATCATATGCAAAAATGTTTACTTTGCAAAATCTGTTTCGTTGCCAGTTAGTGACAATTGAGGTCGGAATATAATAAATTAACATCTGCATTTTAATTCAAAAGCAAAGTTATAAATAAGTATATAGCTTTTAACTAATTTTAAATTGAATATTAGAAAATTTGTGAAATTTAGGCTCAAAATCTGTAATTAATCCGCAAAATTCGTGATGATAACCAACTCTGTATACTATAAATAAAAATACCTATATAAGCATCATATCTTTCTGAGCAAAGTTAGTTCAATGTCTACGAATCCCACCTCAAAATGCTGAATGAACAATCAAAGACTTACCGTAAATTACATAACTAACACTAACATGCAAGACTAACAAAGTTCAGTTGTCACAAAACAATTAAATTTGAAAGATGAAAATAAATGATAGCTTTCTTAATCTTTTCAACAATTAAATCTAAAAAGTAGTGAAAACGTTAAAACATATAATTACCTTTGATTGGTTTTATAGCTTCCTTCATTTTCTTTGGAGGAGGCTGTGATTCTTCTAGAAATGAAGCATTAAAACTTCTAGTATACAAGTAACACCAAAATAACATTATAGAACAACAAAAATTATTATCACATGTTACGTTATACATTCAGTGCATTCATATATGTAAATATTATAACTATATACGCCTATAAATATGTTCTGAATATAACTAATGTAGTTAAGTTGCTACTTCCCCCCCCCCCCCCCCCCTCAACACACTGAGACACCTATGTGACATTTCACACCACATATTTTCAAACCACCATAACCAATGAACCAATGAGCTTCATACGGCCTGGTTCACATGGTATGATTATTTTAAAATATCAGTAATCAGACTAAATCAACTCATTAGAGATGTGCGTGTTCAAGCGAAAATTACCCACATTGCATAACTGAACTCGAAAATACGCTGCCAAGTGACGGCTTTAGAATTAAACAATAAATGAGAAAATAACATTTCTATGTACACAATTTGAAATAATACATGAATAATGATCAATTTATTTATTACTAAATTAAAATGTGCAATATGTGTTACATTACATAAATTTAACTAATACACCGTAACCAATTATTATTATTAAATATATTTTTAAAATAAACAAACAAATTAGACAATAACACTTTAAAACAAGTGGAACTATTTTACAGTGAAATTACCTCTAATTATCTGAATTGGCCTCTTAATCTTCTGTGGAGGAGGATCTGATCTCCCTAGAAAGGAAAGCATAAAAACGTCAACAAACAAGCAGTAAACTTTAAAAAATCATAATAAACTGATTAGCATGCAAAACGATTTACTCCAAACAACTGATTAATTTCTAAAATAAATCCGATAAAAAGTTAATCATTGTGGGGTCGAACACTATTTAGGTTATTGTCCAATATATCATTTACACACGTATAGATACAGCGGTCTTCTTCAAGTTTAACATAAAATTTAACAAAAACTAAATATAAAAAACTTAAATTTTTTTTTTAAATACGACTTCCTAAATTGTTAGCACTAATCGTTTAAGGAAAGCGACAGTTTACTTTACTTTTTAAAACTTTTCATATGTGTACGGAATCAGATTAATTTAGTGTTTACTTTAGGTCTTTCACAACCCCCCTCCCACCACACCCCACACTACGAAAATCTTGATGTACCTCTTAATGGGTTACTTTTTGTCAAATAAAACAAATAATATTTGAAACATGTATGTATTTTCATGGAGAGATAAATTAAATATACCTTTAGCTGTTATAAAGAATTCTTTCTTTTTCGGTGGAGGTTCAGGTTGTTGTTTTTCTATAAAATAATAAAATTCATAATAATTACGGAGTAAAAATCATATAAGCTATATTAGATTTTCTTTGTATTATCATAAATGTGTTATATATTTTTAAAATTATATATATCTGTCGTTTGCGCTTATAAAAAGGGTATTATGCGCCCGAAAGTGTCTTGTTCGCCTATATATATATATATATACCTATGCGCCTCACTAAAATGGGGCGCATATAGGATGCTTTTGGGTTCCACAAGACACTTAGTGGTGCACAAGATATTTTATGGTGCACCAAATACATGTATTTATATGAACCATATATAAATAGAATTAGTAGTTCAACATCTGTGTACACATCTATACTTAAATATTTCGAAGTAATTTAATAAGGATCAATTACATAATGCACATATTTTTCAGTGAATTCTTTATAAATTAATTTAACAAAATGTGTAACTTTCGAGGAAAGATATATTGACTACAATTAATTTAATCAGGATCATATTATAAAATAATACAAAATAAATTTACCTTTAACCATTATGATCACATCAGCACTTTTTGATGGAGGTGCCGATGGTGGTTTTGCTAGAAAGGAAACAGAACCATGTGTACTTATAGAGTACATAAATTTGATGGTTAGAACAATCAAGATGTTTTGCATTTACTTTATCACAGCAGCAAAGAAGACGTTACATTTTTTAATGTAGCAGATGTATAATACTGTACTTTAATAAAATCATCACTGTATATTAAAATTAATATTTATGTAAATGTTAAATTAAATAATATAAAATTGAAATTTTTCTGATTTATATCTAGTGATTTAAAAATAATAAAATAAGGCTCAGTTTATGCTAATCATTTTGTTAATAAATGGGTTAAATTTTGCATTATACTAAAGTGTTCACTGTTCAAAACAATATGTATGCAGATTGAACAGTGAAACATCACACACATTTTATCTCATTAAACTATTAAAAATCTACCAATAAAAATTAGACTCATTGTACAATTTTTTAATAACACGAATAATTCGCAGTTGTATCAATGAAAACACATTTTAAATGCGATTAACTAAAATAGAAACTAATTTAAAGATACCTGAAGTGCTTTATAATACTAAAATATTAATATTTTGATTCTAAGAAACGTCAGGATAAGTTATTTACTTAAAAACATTACAACTTTTGTTACCATTCCTATACATCTTATGGCGTAGAATGTCTGTTGTCACTAAATAATATGTCTTTACATTTGGTTATACTGTAAGTATTTTAAAAACTGTTGAAGATTCAAAACACATCCATGCCATTGTTAATTATTTTATAAAAACTTTTAAAGGAAAATAAATAAATGTCTTTCAACAAAATTTACCTCTAACTGTTACAATTACATCATTAGTTTTCAATGCCGGTGGGTTCGATTTTGCTAAAAAGAAGAATTTAAAAGGCACAAATAATTAAAAATACGTACATATACATTTCATAGGGACATTTATTTTTTTTAACATAAATATGTTACATCTACAAAACACCAGTTAATAGAAAATAGTTATTAAAATAAATTATTATTTAAATTTAATAGAATGCCCATTACAAAGTATACATAAAGTACATTCATTTATATGACATGTATGGATATATGTATAACAATGTGTATATAACAGGGTATAACAATGATTAATTATTATTATTTGATTAATTATAATTATTTATTAACATACATAATTTTAGTATAATTATATAATTATATTTAATTTTATTATACTATAAATATATTATAATTATATGGATTATATTATGCCTCTATTGCATTGAAGTCATAGATTCTCGGGTAATATATAATATTGATTATTATATGACAATACATCTTCATAAGGTTGCTGTACATAATAAACAAAAATTAAACAATATTAATAATTTGGATTTCACCAATTTCACATATTAGTGAAATTGTTTTCATTTTATATAGTAGTAATTACTGTGGCCATTTAATTATTATTTGCAGAAGTAAGTGGTGCATTGTCTAAAAAAGAAAGCTTGATATATGTATGTATTAAGCATGTTTGATAAATAATCATTTTACTGTATAATGAAAACTAATTTAAAACAAAATAATGTGTAATTACAACATTGGAATATACAGCACATGTCAGTTTAACTTACATGTTACTCTTGGAGGATCAAAAAATTTTGGTGGAGGTGGCAAGCTTTTTAAGTTGTTTAAACTGTTTCCTTAAACAAAATAAGAACAATATACTTTACATTATATAAATAGATATACAATATATAAATGTGCTAAACTAGTCAATAAACTAGTAAAACCATTATCTATGAATAAACATAATTTTGATAAACAATTTACTTTAAATTAAATCCTACATTCACATAAAATCATCTCAGTTTGCAGATTAAACAACTTTTAATAAGTTAAACAATAACAACTAATATGAATTAAATTAAATTAAGGGAAAACATATTAATTAAATAGTAAAATAAATATAATTAATAAAACCAATAAGGTTCAATATCAGAATGAACCCTGGGCAGTCTCCTAGTAAAGTTAAATAAGTTTTGCCTCAACCATTTAAAATATTTTTTTATATTATGGCAACCTTGAAAATGTTAACAGTACTATATTTCAGTTTTTTAATTTAAAATAATACACTCCCATAAAAAATGAAGCCTATTCTCTTGGATTAATTAATGACATTATGATAAAATATACCATAATTATAAAAACATTAAACATATTAAATAAACATTAATATGTAAGAATCAATTTTAATTAAATACTAATGAAATAGTTCAAAAGACAACAATGAAATAAGCATACTGGTTCTATGTGACGGTGACACAGATTGATTGCCTGCTTCTTTACTGGGTTTTGTCATGATATGAAACCTGAAAAGAAACAAATAATTATGCACACAACAATCAAATCAGGTACTGCACAGCAATATTTAGGTGGGGGGGGGGGGCGATGTTTAAAAAAAACACTACCTATAGGATCATTTGGTTTACAACTATTATACATTTAACAAATATTATGTTGTTCAAAAAGAGCATACTTATATTTATACAAAAAGTGGGAGGGGGGGGGGGGGAAACGCATGTTTGCCACAGCCCATTAGCCCATTTCAAAATTATAATTGCAGGGAATTTTAAAAAGTATGGGTTTGAATTTAGTTACTAAGTATAGACTAATTTAAAAAAAATTTAAGCAAAATTACTAGAATTATTTTACATAGAAGAACATAATCAAGAAACTCCAAACTGATATTATTTTATTATAAATGAATTATATGAACATTACAAGAAATGTGTGTCAACTTAGTCTATTTAGCTTATTTATTGAAAATCTTCTGCAGGGTTGTGCTACTTCTTGTTGGGTTGAATATCTGATAAAAAATTACAAATTACACAACAAAGCTATTTTATACTATAGGTACATTTTGTCAAACAAAAAGCACAAACTTTTTGGATATAAAAAGAAAAATCATTTGAAAAATAGTTCATTGATATTAATAGACTATTTAATGTTATATTGTGGACATACAGAGATTTAAGGCATACCATTTTTGACTTTGTGAACAAAATGAGAACTTTTGAAAGCCTCTTTTCAATAAGCTAAAATGAGTATTTTTTACTGACTTAGAAGTACAACCCTGAGTTAAGTATTGAATGCTAAAGTTACCCACATATAGGACAAGAAGAGTAAAACATAAATTCATTGATTTATGCTTTAAAATACTTTTGAGACTTTAATATGGCTATTTTAAGTTTTCAATAAATTAAAAAGATAACTTTTCAATCAAAAAACAATTATATTCTTCATAAAAATTTTTAATGGAAAAACTGTTATGTATGGAACAACCTTATGAAAAGCTATAAAAATTCTGTTAAAATGCAATAAATAATAACATTAATGCATTCCTAATAAACTCTAGAGTCATAAAAATGGTTAATAATGTCTATTATAATCCTGAATATAAATGTTTGATATTAATTAAAAAATAAGTAGATTATATAGTCTAAAATATATTATTTATTATTGTAGAGTACCTAGAGACTGTTTTTATGGCTAATTCATATTCTTAACTTTTAAAATTGAAATGCAAATATGATGTCATATATAATTATATAAGCTAATAACCAGAGGTGCATCTAAGATTTTTCCAGGGGGGTTGTGATCATCATTTTGGGACCTTTTGTCAATGAAATAAGAACAATATGTGATTAAAATGCCAAAACATTTAAAATGTATTGGAATTTCTAAAATGATTCCAAATAATAGATCATTTTCAGAGAACTAGTCAAAATTACCTACAAATAAAAAATTGCAAAAATGTGGACCCTTTGACACTTTTGGGGGGCATACAATCCCCCTGCATATACCCATGATAATAATGATATTGCTGAAAGTTCTTCACAATATCATTAATAACAAAAGTTTACAAATTAATAAGCTATAGCATACAACAATTAGTGGTATATTACTCATAAGAATCATTTATATTATGTAGGAGTTAAAAAAATTGTTTTAAAGGATATGAGTCAGTAAAGAGTAAAATCCTAAACCAGTGCTCAAATTAATGCCAGTCTGCTTGCCCTGTGACTAGTAAATTTCCTGTTGGATTAGTAAAATATCTGAACTACTAGTCCAGCCAGACTAGTAAAATTTTGCAGGACCTAAAATTAAATAGGGGACATTTTTTGTGGTATAATATTTATATACTGAACTGAGAGATAGATGCTAAGATAAATTGATATTAACTACCTCCAGAATTTTAACTTTATCAGATGATAGTGATTCTGTGCTTGAGAGTGACAGTCGGTAAGATAGTATGACAGTGATATTTCATCTAATTATGAATCTACTTCTTAAATCTTTTTTTATTATCTGTTTGGTATACCTAGTACAATTATAAACCATTCATTTATCTGCTTACCTTCTAGTTATACTATAAATAATATATCACATTATAATGATTAATTGTTATTTACAGTTACTTTGTAATGTTTATGACATAACATTTCTTATAAAAGTAGTTATAAAGAAATAGTAAAACTTGCTTCTTCAAATATATAATTTTAATATTATATCAGACTAGTAACTTTTATGCCAGACAAGTAGAATTTTTGACCAGACTAGTAGAAAATTTCAGCTAGACTAACTGTAGACTAGTAAATTCCTTATTTCAGAAATGTAAAATATATTATACATAACACATTTATATTTTGGCATATATGTTCTTATAAGTTATGAATAATATAATGTTACTTAATTTCTGATATCATATTATAAAATCTATAAAATCTATAGTAGGATATAAAAATAGTTAAGTAATCTTATTAATATACTATAATATAAAGACATATCAATATGAGCTGAATACTATATAACTAAAAATAAAATAGGATAAAAAGAACAACTTCTGAATATATATTTTTCTATTTCAAAATATTATTTTTACTTTCATTAAAAAACCAGTAAATCTGGTAGATAAGGAGATGCATCTTTAAATGACATGATTTTATTAAATTATTTTTCCTTTTCAGATGATTCTTCATTTCTCCATTTCGCATTCTCTCTCTATTTCTTTATTTCTCCTTAAAGAGTTTATGAATTTTTGATAATTTTTTTTCTTTTTCTTTCTGTTTAGTGTTTATGTGAAAAATATTGTATTTTTTACATAAAATTTCTATTACTAGGTTTTATGAATTTTTATCAATTAATCATTATTGAGAGATTCAATACAATATTAATAATGAGATTCAAGAATCAAAACAAGGTCAAGAGCCTGGATTTGGTCTTGGATCTAGTCTTTGTTCCTAGAATTTTCTTCATTATTGATGTAATTTAAATTATATTAAATGTGCTCAAATACAGTTGAACATAAATGATTACGGCCCTTATAAATATGTTATGCGCACATAACTACATGAGTCATGATATATCTATAATGTTCATAATTTACATTCGTCAATTAAGAAATCCTTTATTTTCTAATCCACAACTATCAATATAAAAGTAATAACTTAACTTATTACAATTTATTATAAACACTGGATACACTTGATACGCGTTGAATATTCATATAAAGATAAAAATATTATTCATCTGACTCAATTCTTTTCACAATTTAACAATTTAATTTATTTTAGAAAATAATTTTCAGAAAGGGGTACTTTTTCATATATTTAAGACAAAAATCTTTTGAAAAAAAGAAAACACTATGTTTCAAATTGTTAATTTTTTAAATTTAATAAGTAGATATGACAAATATTTACTTTAAATGAATAACTATACTAACAATTGTACAAGCAACATTTGCATTTTTAATTTAATCCCTCAAATATTCCTTTTATCGAAATATAATTTTTAAATAATTTATTAGGTTGTTCAAACAAAGTTTTTAAAGTAAATATTATATATTTTAATTTAAGTATATTACTGTGGGGATTCTAAAATTTCATAATTAATATAATAAAAATAAGTCCGATAGTTAAAACTTCGATTATATATATATTTGATTTCGGATAACTTGCTTGAACACTATTAAATTATTTTTTGTTATTTTATATTTTTATTATTTAATGTTTTATTAATTTTATTGTAGTGCTCAAGGAAGTTATCCGAAATATATATATATATAATTGAAGTTTAAACTAACGGACTTATTTAATTTTTTAATTATATATTTTAATATCTAGAAAGCAAAAACATATATAAATGTATTGAACTTATTAATAGCATATAGATATTATAAATAATCAGTAAGTCATAATTGCTAGAAAGAATTAACACGGCTACTTTTTAATAGTTCAATGTTAAAGCAAATTCTTTTTACCAGTATAAGTTTGTCATTTTTAATAACTAATTAGGCCATTTTTATATATTTATATTAAAAACCATAACGTTATAATTAGTAACATTAAAGACGACAGTAAATCAATACAAAATTGTGTCGTATGGAGTTTTTGTACTGTATTTTTTATTAAATTAATATGTTAATATTGTTAAAAAGTCTTTTATACAATTGATAATTTAAGAACATTAATGTTTTAATATAAAAATACCGACAGCTGTATAACCATAACCAAATTTTAACGAACCAAATTTAAAATAATTGTTTTCTAGTTTTTTTTGTCTATTTTCAGTCGGCAGTGGTTTTATTTTATCTCCAATGTTAGGGGCTGTTATGAAATGATGTCACGCTTTTTAACCTTTCTCCCATTGTCAAAAATTTAGAGATCCCTTCCAAAATGATGTCACGTTTTGGTAACCCCTTTTGTTCGGAAATAAAATACGCCTCTAAATACGTATATAATAGATTATTTATATCAACTCTGTTTTCATATATGCCGTAGCAAATAAATTATATATTGAAAATTAAAGTAAATTGCATGAACAATTCATAAAGGTTAATGCATTAAATCAAATACAAAAATAAGGAAAATGTGACCTTACGTTTGAACAGTATGTTAACAACAAATGAGAAACAGTGTCCGGTATATATCCTTTTTTTCATTGGTAGGCTGTGCTAGTTAATTCTTATGTTTACATGGTTACAAAATATACGTAATTTTAAAAGGAATTGTACAATTCCGCCGTCCGATGATTAATTAATTAGTGTGGCCATACTTCTAATAACGGGATGAACCATATACTACTCACTCTTCAATTAAGTCCTCAACACAACTTGTACAACACTTTGTCGGTAATGAATTAATAATCTACAAACGACCATTGGCCTACAAGACCACGAGACGGGACTTGACCAAGCTACGAAAGAAGCTCATTGCAAAAACAATTCTTCTACTTTGAATGAAATCAGTACTTTGAAAAGAATTGCATATAAAATACAACCAAGAGGTAAACAGTTTTGTGAGAAATATTCATCAAAAAAATATAGCTCATTTTATTTGAAGACTATACGTACAAACTTCTGATAAAATTATAGATATTGCAAAAAAACAATACATAATAATATGTATACGCTCAAAAACTATTACATAAACAGTTTACATTTAAAGTAGACTTTACAGCGTATTGTTGCTCGAAGACAAATACTGTAGGTGCTAAAACACAGTTCATTAAAAAAAAAATTATTAGAAAAAATTCAAAGTATGTTCAGAAATATATATTCGGAAACATATTTCAGGTTTTGTAAAGTCAAATTTTATATTCCAGAAAACGTATACAGGAAAACAAAGATACGTGGTGACCACACAAGTACACAGTTGAAATACATCTTGTAAAGGCCATACATAAAAATCATAAGATAATTTATGTTAAAGTAAATAAATATAACATAAATGATATTACACATATTTGAAAAATTAACTGATTCAAAATTAAGCTTGCTTCAAAACAGCTGCCGTCGATTGATGGCATGATACTGAGATCATTATAACCTGACCCATATACGCTCCATATTTATACCCCCGCCTACGACTGATTACTGCTTACAAAAAACCCTGATACAGTCAGTTAAGTCAATTAAAGGGAACTGCTCTCCCACTAAATGTACAGACACCAATATATATATATTAACAGTCCAGCGATACAACAGCCTGCTGTGAGTAGGCCGCGTCATCGTCCAGCAATGAGTTGCCAACAACAGCTGATGTGAAGGAGGAGGAGGAGGGGGGCAGTGGCAGCGTCAACACCGGCTCACCAATCTGGTTACCATGCCAACAGCAGAGTAAGCCGCTGTGCTCCAGATAGCCGGCAAGGTCGTCCATCGTTCCATGCCAGCCAGCGCGGGACACCTGTGTCGCAATGGAAGAGTAGCTGTGTGCGTCGAATTATCAATTGGTATCAATGAGAAAAAAAAGGGAATAAAATCCACGCAAAGCGACATTGACTTCATAAGCCGCGTATCATAAAAATGCTAAAATTTAAAGTCATTATAAATTCTGCGCAAATGAAAAACGATCTTCTTCTGCTAAAAAATTGTTTCAGAAGTTACGTTTACGTTTATCAGGATTATCATTAAGTTCAATGAACGAAGAATTAATCAAAGTTATATGACATTTTCTTCCCATTAGGATTAAAACTTATCGTATGAGTCTTCATAGTCATATATTAATTTACATATTCATATGGTTTAAGGACTTTTAAATCACCTGGTATCTATAAATTTACAAAAAAATTAGCGTGCTTCAATTTGAAACAGACTTTTATCAATATTATTAAAATAAATATAGTTGTGAGCTATTTAAGGTCAGTGAAAATTGAAGGACTATAGCGTAAAAGCTGTTCAATAATGGAAGTCAGTGCAATTTCTGTGAACGTTTAATGAGGTTCATTCAATTTTAGAAGAAACACCTCTAATGAGATGTTCATGTTAGTTAATTAGGCTATTATCGCGCATTTTCAACGTAGTTAACCCTTCGTACGTGGAGGGGTGGGTATGGCAAATATGTTTCAAATAAATTAAGTTTTTGATTGAACTATATAACGTTATGACTCTGATTTTTTTTATTCAGTGGCTAAAATACTTTTATCTAAATAAAAAATATATATAACAAATATAATTTCGAATATTTTTACATACCAGAAAAAATTGTGTTATTATATTGAACTATTTTATACTCCCCCTTGGTGTTCATATTTGCCGACGATATTAGGAGCTGAAACTTGCAACATTAATAGAAAAAATAAGTTTATCGTAAAGTATATCCATTTAACTTGATTATTAAAATTATTTATTAAAATAACCAGCAATTTAAAATAATACTCAAATAACATTTA
>JAUZND010042066.1:0-15322 GCA_034780555.1 Coelogynopora nodosa | reverse complement strand
ATTTTACCAAAAAATTATCCAATAACCCCCCCCCCCCCCCCCCCCCATACCCCAATTAGAAAATAGTGCCAAATTGTCAATCTCAAAAATAATCAAAATTCCTCTGAAATTTCAGGAAATTTAGGATGCCCTCATATAGTAGAAATAATTTAAAAATAGTTATTTCTTCAAAAACCAATAATTATGTTTACGATATCTGTCCATAGGACATACACATTAACAATTATTAATAATAGCTGTGCATATGACATACACATTATGTATGTATTAATTATAATATTATATTTTTATAATATGGTATGTACCAATTATTATGTTCAATAACATCGAATATAGAAAAGAAAAGTCACAATACGTGCCTAATTATGATATTGTAAGTTTTTTCTTATTACTAGCATTAAGAGTTTGAACTATGTACTATATCCCACAAACATTAATTAAATAGATTTCATTATTTAAATGAACTTGTCTTGCAAAGAATAGCGAGCAATTTTTTGGATTTATTGAAAAACACTACAAAAAAATCCTACTAACATAAATAAAACTAAAGGCTTATCAGGGCGAGTGGGAAGTGGAAACCATGTACAATACATATATTATAAATTATTATGTTAAACATGTTTCAATAATATTATACAACTGAGTCCTCTAATTCTTGCTCTACGCCCTTTAAATAAATAAAATGAACATGTTACTAACTCATTGACGGAATGCAGTGGCAACACCTTTCGTGTAACAAACGAACGTTTTATATTTAAAACATTGCTTGATAATGATACCGATATTTAAAGTAAACTGTTAAAATAAATGATGCCTAAATGATGTTATAATGTTGTTACCAATATATAGTTATGCAGAACATGTCAATTTGACTAGTACCTCTATTAAACATTGAAATGTCCTTTTTATTGTAACACACGTCAAGTTATAACAAAATACTTTTAGATAAAGTATTTCTAAATTATTGTAATTAATCGTTACAATTTAACGATTAATCGTTACGGCGACGAGTAACAAATGACGTGTGAATAAAACTCTTTGCCTTAACTATTATTCGCTAAAGTTTAGAGAAGAATAACGTCATATCTATGCTAGTGTACTCTCTGATTTAACCGCAAGGAAATGGATTTAAATATTGGGTGTTTTGGTTTCTTCACTTTTTCTGTACTTTTATTAGACTTGTCGAGCTTTGTATGCTCTTACGGTCAGTTATTATTTCAGTGAAATATTTCCATGTTGACAGTTCGTAGATACTTGTAAGGAAAAAATGGAAGAATTAGTTTGTTTCATATGTCGTGTACGGTATACTATATTATTACCTAATGTTGTCGATTATTATTAATAGGTACCTTCACGTATAAATTTATAGTTTAGTAAAACTATCCGATAAACTATAATCTAATGGATTAATTATTTCTTTTCTCGACACTCTATTTAAGATCATTAAACGGAAAGCAATAATGAACTTAATAATAATAAGTAACTTTTACTTTTATAAATATCTATCAAATATAAAGTAATTGATTATAATTCTTCGTAAACTTAACGAGAACTCTCCCATTATTTGTTATATCCTAACGAATATTCAAGTTAACGAAGGGTATATCACTCGTTAAGTTTTATTCACAGGTCAAATTTAACGGATAGTTTTAACGAAAAGTTACTCTTCGTATGTACAATTATTTGTACGAAAATTAGAGCAGGTTTACGAATAATTGTTAGTTTTATTCACCCCCCCCTCCCCCAGGGCAAACAATATTTGGTTCGTTCAATAATAATAACATAATACCACAAACATATTATATTTAATCAATTCGATAAAAACTACGAATCTGTCCTGAACTCTTGTCAACGTATATAACACAATAAATCCTTTGTCTGAAAACTGCAACAAATGACTTCAACTGACTTGAGCACAACAGCCGTCTCGATGATGTCCTCCATGCTCACCATCCCCAGTCCAATCGAGGCTCCCGAGTAATACCGCTCCTCGTCCGTGCTTGGTTGCCATGCTGACTGGCGCATCGCCTCGTCCGCGGCGATGAAGACCAGCATGGCCCCGCGGGACATCGCCTTGCGCTCGCTGGCACTGGTGGTGCGCGAGAGAGCCGCTTTGAGCTCTTCGGCGGGGACAAGGCCACCGATGCGAGCTGGCAGGGCTGCGAAGTTGTCTATGGAGGGGTAGTAGTTTAGGAAGAGTCGATTCTGACTCACTTATAAATATATTTATGAGTCATGGCTAAAAATAGATCATAACTCAAACCCCCCTCCCCCAGAAACGAAAAATTATTTTATAAATTTAAATAAAGTAAAATCGACTCTTCCTATACTAATTGGGATGTTGATCAACAAACATGAGCTAGCCTTGGCGTGTTACCATTTCATCTGGTCTTGTACACTCTCTAGTTCCCGTCACAGCTATTCAATGAGTAAATTCGAGGTAATCAATATTCAAAACTCTTTAAAAAATGAACAAAAAAAAAATTATAATCGGTAAAAGATGTGACAAATACATTAAAACTTTTTAAACTGTTAATAATTGTTACTCAAATAAGTCTTCATTTCAAGAATTAATTTGATCTCTAATGTCATTTCTTCTAATCTACAAGCCTATAGAAATTTCAATTTTCCAGAATTTGTCATCTCTGAGTATATGTCATTTTTCAGTTAGTTGTTAAAAACAGGATATTGTAATTATGATATTGCAATTATTATTTAATTATACATTTAACAGAATAAATATATTCACCAGAACACGATGACTTAAACTTGTAATTTACATTTTTCGTAGATGCGTTATTTGTATAATTTATACGACTGCAAAAATATATGAAATCAAGAAACTCACTAAAAACAATAATTTATGTAATCTAGATTTTACGTATTATCAAAAAATATACTTGGTCCCTGTTCTATGAGATACAAAATGTAGTTAAGTATTATACATTATAAAAATAGAACAACTTACCAGCCATTTTTGTTATTCCAGATTGATTAGCTAACATTTTAGTCCATGTTCTCTGAACACCGATCCCAAGACAGGACACAATGCCCATCCCCGTTACAACAACACGCTTTTTAGCAACCTTGTAGACAATCGGGAAAAATTAGAGCACATTTAGAGCAAACAGATTCATATGAAGATCTTTCGTAAAAACTAAAACAATCAAAGACTCACTCAAGCCCATCCACAGGCATATGCACGGTGCATACACATTTTTTTAGTTAATAACTAACTTTAGTTATGACTATAGACAATTAACATCAAATGTGTGTTAAACAAAAAAGTTATGTGTCAAAATACACCCTTTTAAGAAATATTCTTTTAATTTTGCGCCCCTATCATTTGTGCATACATTTTTTACTAGGGGTATCGCCAGAAACTTACCAATGTAGGGTTTAGAAAAAATTATATTATTAAAAATGAATAAATACACTGAGTATACAATTAATTATATGTAAACAAAAAGTGTAATTTAAATAGACATTTTTGCAAAAAAACACAGTCGAGCAGAAACACATATATTTGTTTAATGTGAAAGCCTAAATGTACAAAACACAATATATCACATTATACAACATAAATATATTAAACACATTATTACAAAAAACATCACAATATATTAAGACATTATTGTTATATGACACTATCTATTTACAATAAATAAACTAAATGTTAAAAAAAATCAACTAACAATTGATTATGTAGTTTTAGAAGAATCTGAAGATTGAACCGGTTCTATATTAAGAATTTGTTTAACATCATTCACATAAGCTTTACCGATTTGATAAATTGGAGAATGGAAAAAGAGTCCAACATAGGTAACTGCACAAGCAACTGAAATTCCACGACCATATTTCATCCAAAATTGGGATGTATTCCATTTGCCATGTTTCTTTTTGTCATAATATTTACCCATTAGTTAATTGATCTGAAAAAATGGGGAAAAAAGAGTTATAACTTATATTTAATTGTACACAAAAAACACAATAAACTGTTAATAGAAATACAATGTACACATAATAATATAAATATTGAAAAATTATTTTTTTAAACAATCTACTTTAACAACAAATATGCATGTTAATTAATGTGATCTTCCCATTGCAAAATATTTCATTTACTCCAATGGTTTGGCCACTGGGGCCACCCTGACCAGATGTAGAGCTACAGTTTTGTTGTCATCACTAAACCTCCTAATAATCCCTATGACCATAGATATACAACAAGGACAGAAAATGTCATAAAACACACCTCTCACTTTGAAACAGAAATCTGAATCCTCCACTTAACTCTTGATGAGATTAGGGAGCAATTCAATCTTAACAAAACCCTCATTAGTAGCAACAGATAATCAATCACAACTGAGAGTTCTCTAGAGCAGTGGCTCCAATGACAATATAGAAGAAACATCAATCATAAAAAGTTCAAAAACAACCCATGCCTCATCACCCTTCAATGGGTACCTGGGCATGCCAGTAAATCAGAAAATAAAATGGTAGAAGCTACGGCAAAGGAAGCTTCCCTGATCAGCAATGACATATATAACAACATTAGTTGGGAGGTTGGCAGAGCCATCATTTTATTTTGTCATCTAGTCCTCTTCTCTCCATCTTCCAAACAAATAACAAAAAAATGCAGTTTTCATGGCCAATTCAGATATGACTACTATACCAATATTGCAGACTAGGGTACTGAGCCACCATCACTTGCAGAGACCATATCTGCAAATTGGAACCTTAAACAATGCAACAATGGATTTAATACTACTGAGGACATGCAACAAAAAGAATGAAGGATTGTGGAAGTCTCACAATCTATTCCAATCCTTAACACCAATCCCAAAGAGATGATGACCTATGTTCACCAGTCTTTAGTGTGAGATAAATCTGCAACAATAGCAACAATTGATACCTACTTGTTTCATTATCAAGTCAAATTTATACTCAAAAAATATACCGGAACAACCTATATCAACCACCTTCAGGTGATTCATATTAGGTTTTCATGGAATATTGAAGTGTTAAAATATAAATTATGTTAGATATGCGTATAACAAATATAATAAAATTGTTACTGCTCATGAATTTTATATGGCAATTAAATTAGGGGAAAAAAAACATTAAACAGTTAAACTACTAAGGGGTTTATGCTAAATGCAAAGATATCAGTCAAATGTCTAAATATCAACTTGTTCCATACTAAAACTTTACTCCTTGATAATATTAAAAATAGTATTAAAAAATGGGCTAAAAATTAAAATAATTTTTATGCTTTTGATGAATGCCAAATGGTATAAATGTATAAAAACTCATATTGTTAAAAATATCAATTGCCATAAAAATATTTGTAAAATCTTGAATTATAAAGCTAATCTTCATAACCTTGCAATAAAAAAATATTTCCATGAGCATATTATTGTCATTGTACCAGTTGATAAAGCATCTAGAAACTTTTTCTTCATTTGGAAAAACTTCTATATTAATACATTAAAATAAGAGCTTGGTTGTTCTACTACTGAGGTCAAAGGTAACAATGTTTGTGAAATCTGTTAGCTTCCCACAACTAGCATGAGTATATATACTGTCTACTATACTGTTCTACTCATGTATATGTCATTAATGTAATGAAACATTGTAGAAATATTGACAAATTGGTTAACATTTCATTTTGAATATGAGTAAATTACAATTATAAAGCCTAATTTATAATTTACATGGGAAATTTAGTTTGGCAATTTTTTAGCAACAAAACTTACGGGACTTGACTTACACTAACATAAATAACAGAAAAAGCAAGGATAATATCAATAGATTTTGAAAAAATATTTTATTACTTCAAATAAGTTCATAAATTTGAATATTATAAATATTTCAAAAACAACATATTTAATAATAATATACCTAATTAGATGTACATATATGGTGCAAGTAAGACGTTAGTACAATCTTACTTATGTGATATAGTTATCCCTTCTTAGCTATATTTAATAGTGTTAGTTTAAAAGTGTTGTCGTTTTGTATTATATATATAAACATAAGTTTTGTATAGTTTATAATATATATTGATAAATTTATATTAAAATTAAACATAGATAAATCTATCATTATTTATATTATTAATTCAATATTTCCAGACAAACTATGTTAGAATCATATCAATAACAAATTTAGAGATATAACAAATCATAAACCATCAAAAAATTGTTTACGAGAAATACAACATGTGTTTATATTTAGTTACATTTAATGAGTGATACATTTTGTTGTACATTGTTTATTATTTCTAAATTAAACGATTATATCATCAAGAATTTTATTTAATAAATATTAAATATTTTTAATAATTAGCTATATTGATTTAACATATGTTTTTTTCTGCTTATAACATCATACAGGAGTATATATACATTCTAAAATACATATTCTATATAATTATAATTATATCGTATAATATATATTGTACATATTTCTCACTTTCTGTATTTACATTGTTAAAAACAAACAACTTTGAAGTATAGATATACACGTCTTCTATTTACAAATTATGTTATAACTATATAATAAATAAAACAGTAGCCATACATCGTGGATTGATGCAACATTTCATATAGTTGAGCAGCTGTAATATATAGCTATACGATAAAATAGGTATAATCATATAAAATTCAAATAAAGGTTAAATAAAAATACTAAATAATGTAAAACATAATTATGTATAATATAGGAATGGACACTAAGAGTTATATTTACCTATAATTATCGCTTAAACACACACATTAAAATATTTGTGTGACATAATAATAAAATCAACTCTGATGAAGATTCCAGATTATAATTAATGTTAAAAATTAATAAAAATGAATAGTTAAAAATAATTATACTTCAGATGGAAATAAGTTTAATCTTTATCACAATAAACATCACAATCACAATCTTTGTCACAATATTATTAATTCGATTATTGATTAATTCATAATTAATTGATTAATATTATTCGATATAAGAAAAATATTATTTTATGATACATCCACATACATATATCACTGCGCAACACTGCAAACAAATTTTTAATCTGTTTCTAATAATTGATGTCGTTTTTGAACTTCCAATAATAAAGCAATATATATATATAAGTTTCTAATATAGAATTAACAATAGTTAAAATATTGCCTGCATGAAATATTTTATATAAATAGTAGGCATTATTTCATTGTCATAATAAATATATATAACTACTTACCATATTAAAAAAATTATAGTTAATGAGTGATCCGCAGTTAGATTGAAACAACGAGTAAATATTGTATATATATTGTCACTATTTTTTGGACGCTATATATTTGGACGCTATGGCTTTCGCAAAGCCTCACCTTCCAATTCAAATAAGCATAGCTTTGTACATTTTGACAAGTACGTATCACTTCGCCTTATCTCATCACATCTTACCATTGTTATTAATTAATTAGTTTATGTAATCACATTAGGAATGATATTAATTCAGTTCGCCTTATGCAACTGTTTCACTTCACCTTTATTAATGCATGTATATAATCGTATGTAATATAGTTTTATCAGACATTAATTAGTATTAATTAATATATGACACATTTTATAATAATTTCGTATTTGCATATTATGTACATTAGGCGAGCTGCGACAAAGCGAAGTGAGATAAGGCGAGATAAGACAGTAGAAGTGAGATAAGACGAAATAAGATAAGAGGTCGTTTTCGTTTTGAAAACGCTACTTTCGTACTACTGTTATAATTTTTTAAATAATTTATTAACTTACTAAATTTTTCTAAAGTTGGTTCGATACGTAAACATTTATATAAAGTGTACATACCAAAGATAGTAAATAATCTTTAACAATATTTAATTATAAAAAATATTTAGTATCTTTGGTGCATACTTTTTACTTGATATAATAATAATAAAAAGTATTGTTAGTGATTTGTTGAAAAATATACTGTACAACGATAAAAAAAATATCAATACATATTTGGTGAAAGTATGAAAATGCCATAAACGTAATTTTAGTTATAATACTTTGCAAAAAAAAATATTTAAAACACTTTACATAATATAGGCTATACGTAAAATAAATTTAAAGTTATAATATTAAATGTAATGTGGATTAAATTGAGAAAAATATGAAAAGAATGTTATCCTTGACAAATTTGACTTTTCAGTCTGTTACTGTTTAACGCGAATCAACCCGGAAGCTCCAATTTAATTTATTATTTTTAAAAGTTATAAATGCACAAATGTTTCTTGTATACAAACCTATACCTTGCGATCAATAAATGATGTGTAGCAGTGTATTAGATTTTATTGATTTAATGAAATCACTTCAAATTAAATATTACAAAAGCTAAAAGAGTTAAAATAAATACAATACTTCAATGACACGATTTTATTACAGAAGTTTAAATAAATATTAGAAGCCCCTGATTAAAAGATTTTGATGAAACACAATTTAGGTACATATATCAGCATAGTTGGGATAAGATAGGGCAATTAAACATACAAGCATAAATATATCCAAATTTAACATAGGAACTGAAAAGATATAGATTCTGTAAATCATCATGCCTAATCAGAAAAAAATATAATGCAATTCTTTTGACAAAATAATTGATTAAGTTTTAACAATGTAGCTGTATCAATTTATGCCGATGTCATTATCCTAATATGGTACGATTTCAGATCATTAAAGATACCTATAGGTAAGCTGATGATTATAGCATTATTATGATAAATATTTAGAATAAAAGATGTAGTCAAAACAATAACATAATAATGAGGTAATTATTAAACCATTGAAGGAAATAAAAATATTCAGATTGCAGGACGGAATACATGAAATACAAAAGCCAACGTTCGAAAATGGATCAGTAAATGGCAACTGCTAATACATATCGAACTATATCATAATTAAAAAACTTTAAAATGGAATAATAGTTAATAAATGTAATGTTCCACTTTGAAATGATTGTTATATAGAAAACACGGCACTTCGAAGTGTTGCGATATAGGCGTCAAAATACCCAAAAAATCGGGAACATCAAACAGGCGATTGTATTTTCACAAAAAAAGAAAAGCAATAACCAAATATATAGAGCTTGCGGTGACACAAAAAGACAGTGAATATGAATGTTGTCGGCTTGAGTGATCACCACAACATCCCTGCATTACTTCTTCTCAACTCGGAAGTAATAGAGCTTGGTTCCGGAGCATACGGCAAGTCGAATGGGTTTGCGCAGATCATCTGTAGCTGGGATCTGGGCTGCAATCGAGTAGACGCCGTGGGGCAGATCTATCACGGCTCCTAGTATCTGGATGAAGGATTAAGAGGGTGAAGGGGATGGGGGGTGTCACTGTTGGTGCAGTGTATTGTGGACCAGAGGGTTCAGCGCGCAAACCTATAAGAGATTCACTATCAATGAGATTTAGTTGGCTGATCTATGTAAAAAATATTAATGAAAAAAGATGAAATAAAACTTAGATAAACGTGAAATACATATTGGAGCCTCTGCGTTCACCCCTCGGACCAAAGGATTCACATATGTATTTCTCTTTTGTTTAAGGTATACATCGGTCAACTTTCATAGAGATTTACAAAGTGTAGGCCTACCTCGTTCAACTTGCATAGATATAGAATTAATATAAATTTAAATCTACAAATGCCAGATTGTTTAGTGTCTTCTCTGATCTCATAAGTATACATAGTATTACACATCCTTAATGATTTTATTATTTTTATAATACCATATATACATTACTTGTATAAAATATGAATGGGTTATATTTGGAATATTTGTTTATATAATCGTAACATTTTCAAATACTTTCAAGTAATATATAAGAAAAAAAATTGAATGAGCAATCGACCACTATTCCGTGAACTCAAATAAATAAAATAAAGTTAGTAATATTATCTTAGTTGGTAATTTTCACATCTTTTTTCACACCTAATTTTTAAACCTCATAGAAATATTTACGCATCGTCCTATGTCTTTTATTACAATTAAGCTTGTCAAAAATCCGAATTTGTCATTAGATAATATGATCAATATTAAACAATATTAAAGTAACATTTACTTACACTGAGAGAATGACGATCGACAATTTTTACTACATTTTGGCCACTTCCACCGAAGGCAATATAGCTGGAGCCAACCCACTGAGCCACGTAACCCTAAAATATATCAAAGTAACGCGAATTTAAACGGATGAATCGTTTATTACTTTAGTGTTACTGCAGAAATATATACGTATAAACCACTATAACATTTATGCATTAACATATTGTATTGAAATTGTTGTTGTGTTCGTATGAAAATAATACGATGGTTTCAGATTATAATAGTAAGTTTGCATAGTTACATAATAAACATAGTTGCATAATAAACATAATTACATAATAAACATAATTACATAATAATCATAATTACATAATAAACATAGTTACATAATAAAGATAGTTACATAATAATCATAGTTACATAATAAACATAGTTACATAATAAACATAGTTACATAATAAATATAGTTACATAATAAACACATAGTTACATAATAAACATAGTTACATAATAAACACATAGTTACATAATAAACATAGTTACATAATAAATAAAATGAAGAAATATATTATAGAATTTAGTTATAAGAAAAACACCTGTTTAAAACAAATTAAATGTTTTTGAGCCTATAATACACAATATATAACATATATAATCATATATATAATGAGGAAATAGAATAAAATAAATATTATAGTATAACAAAACAGGGATAAACGATATATGTTAATAATGATTAAAATGTGCTCCTTCACAGAAGCAAAAATACTAAACGAAATTGTTAGTGATCACCATAATTAACAATAAGATTGGCACCCACAAGAATAACAATTCTCATTTTTACACTATATAATGATCAGTTTTTCCAGTCTCTTTTTATGTATTGTAGTGAAGTAAAATATGTATTCCACTATTGTGACATTACTCGCCATTGTTATACCAATTTTCATGAACCTGGAGCCCGATGGGGATTACCAACCATATATGCAATACTTTGAAAAGATACTCTCCACTTTTCAATCGATAGGGGACAATGATTCCAAACAATTAGAATGGCTATAAGATAAGTATCCTCAATAGGTCTGCTTTCACAACTAAAAATGTACTTAATGGTCTCCAACCATCATTCATTAAGCCACGGATATTCTACACATTACGATGTCGGGGGTATTGTTTTATTAAATAATACAAAAGAACAATGCAAAACAGGGAGCGGAGCTTATATGGATGATTAATCAAAGTTTCCTGTTTTAATAAAATGAAAAGTACAAACGGTACATTATAATTCTCGTTTTTAGTCTCTTTTTATTATTACTTACAATTATTTACAATTTTTGTATATTAAGGGAACCCACTCGGGGTTTTTTGAGAAAAAAAGGTTGTACCTGTTCTCATACATTTATCCTCTAGTTGTCGTCGGGGTGGTTAAAATAATTTCCTTTTGTTTCCATATTATTCAGGAATATAATTTAAAAACTGAACTCCTTTATTATCATAAAAATGTGTAACTGTTGAACATATATAAGACAACTTTAAAAAATATAAATTCAAGGACATCAGTGCGTGAAATTGCATAACCATTTATGTAGCTAAATGTATATATTTAGTTATAAAAATATTAAAACATTGTATTACGAAGAATTTGCTTATTTCCCACCAAAAAATGAGATGCTGCACGAAATAAAGAAATCTCAAGAGAAAAAGGAAATTATTTTTGGTATACACGTTAAATTATTAGGTTTATTCAAGGAATAATATCATTTATCTCAAAAAGTAAA
The DNA here is from genome assembly GCA_034780555.1 of Coelogynopora nodosa. Taxonomy (NCBI): domain Eukaryota; kingdom Metazoa; phylum Platyhelminthes; order Proseriata; family Coelogynoporidae; genus Coelogynopora; species Coelogynopora nodosa. Next base: position 3,454 of record JAUZND010042066.1, on the reverse strand, counting down.
CCGCCTGAAATCTATCTAGCGAGCTATGTATGAACCCCACGTACATTGTAGATAGCAGGCTGAGGGAAAATCTGTTGCCTGGCTCTAAAAAAAAGTCGCTCATAAAATGTATAAAAAGTACACCTTTTATCAGTGTTCTCTTTCTTTGAAAGATACAATAAATATCAAACAACAGATTTTTCTATGACAAACATATATTTTAGTGAGAAATATTTTAATAAGTATATAATATTATGAATTGTAAAATTAGGTTACTAATAAACATAACACTTTAAAATAACGGATAATACTTTTTTTATACATCTATATTTTCTTATAACTACGTATAAAGATGCGCATATATGGATATAGTTTGACTTAATATATTTTTTGAGAACCAATTACTTATATTCAACACAACATGTACCAGACGAAAATAGTAGATAGCATAAGAATATTAAAAAAAAAAAAAATCTCATTAATTGTCACTATATTTAATTAATTCTTTCAACAAATTTATAAACTAGAAATTCCAATTTAATTTAAATTTTATTAATCGACATTTTTTATAATAGTTTTAATTGCATTTTGACATCGAAATGACAATCAAAGAACCCCATTTAAAAAAACAAATTTAATTATTTAAATATATGAGTCAAATATGATGTGCAGACATAATCTCCGACAACCAATTAAATTAAAGATAACAAAGGAAAAAATTTAAAACAATGGAATAGATAATTTTTAAGAGTGGCTGATAGACTTGCAGCTGAAGATGAAACATAATTTGAAGCGAAAGTGAAGCTGCTTCACAGTTCAACTTCATGAAGCTCTGCATGTTCAGCTCATGGTTCAATTTCATGAAGCATCATGTTCAGTTCATAGTTCATTTCATGAAGCTTTAACTTTATATTCAACTTTATATTCTTTAATACAAAATAGTTGAATACAAAGCTGTCATGTATATAAAGCTTTCATGATGACATTTGTTGAATACATTAATCAAAACGTTGATCTAGGTAGTCACAGACTTGTCAACAACAAAATGTCCAAGTTTGAAAAAATGCTCCGACACGTATAAATCTATCTTACTAGAGTTCATAAAGACAAACATAACTTTTAATAGTTACATTTCAACTCCCATATCACTTGCCGAACCTCTAAGACAAGACGCCATGAAAATATATTTTGTAAACTAAATTTTATTAGGAAATGTTCTTTCCGTTATTAAAGTTATGTGCACCCCGCTGACTACGGGCTTTTGAAGTGACACCGTAGAGGTAAGTATAAATAATATACTACTTTGGTTGTCTATATAAGTAGTATATTATTTATACTTACCTCAACGGTGTCACTGAGACAACCAATCGGAATACGACAAACCGATAATGCGATAAATAATAACTGACTTTATGGAGGGATAGATTTACACCTGTAGATACATATACTACACTTACTGTCTTATCATATTTTAGGTCAATAAGATATTTTCATACTTATACATAAAAATTGACATGAAGAGATGTACTATAGCTTGCTAATTATCAAGGACATTTACCTGCGTCACCGTATTCCCGGCTTCATCCTGTTTGAGCTCGGCGATGGGCTTGATAGAGGCAGGCTTGGCGGGGGCCTGTGCCGCACTGTTGTTGGCCAATTCGAGCACGTGGTCATTGAACTTCCACACCTGACACATCAGGGAAGAGAACTACGTGGTCATTGAACTTCTACATCTGCCATATCAGGGAAGAAAACTACGTGGTCATTGAACTTCTACATGTGACATATTAATGAGTGAAGAGAACTACGTGGTCATTGCACTGCTACATGTGACATATGAGTTATGAGAACTACGTGGTCATTGAACTTCTACATCTGCCATATCAGGGAAGAGAACTACGTGGTCATTGAACTTCTATATGTGATTTATGATGGAAGAGAACTACGTAAATAACATCAAGACATATCGCTACCAAGATATGCTCATGAATTCAAAGGGATTGCATTCCTTGAATGTCCAAACTATACGTTGATATTTATTATATCTTAACTCTGAACTATCATGTCCAAAATATACGTTGATATTTATTATATCTTAACTCTGAACTATCATGTCCAAACTGATACACGCTCAAGGTTTCCGAACATCATTGTTGACTGAATCGGGTTAACATTTGCCAGTTCCACTTGACACATAGTCGACTCTGAACGTATAGAAATTCGCTGGTGGGAATTAATTAAGATATTATATTTGGGATTCAGGTGCCGTCTTCGAGGTTACATAACTATCAATATATTCACATGCACGCTAAAAATATGAAACCCATAAAGCAAACGACAATTTCTTGATAGTTGCTTAACTTATTTTTTTAAATGATTTTTTATATACTGGTTTCGTGTACTCTTTATAATTAAATAGAACCTTGGTTTTCTTATTTTGCAGGCGTATTTCCATAACGGCACCGTAAAGCACACCAAAGTGAAGATAGAGCTGTACTCATTTGGGATTTGCATGAAATCTGGAGTCGACGTGCAAACAATAATATAGCCATGGTTATTTTCAGCAACTATGCCCCCGTGAGATGCGTGTGGCAGGACTATTGTATTACATACTGTCTGCTGTGTACTCCACAGTATATTCAGTAATCCAGATAGTGATGCTCCTTTTATATTCAAAATTATAACTGTCACCAAGCACATTGTACTGTAAGAATGGTCAGACTGAGGAACCGCCACGATATGATAAAAGGGATTCACTATAATTAGTCAAGAAGGAATAATTAATGTGATAGTTTCTAGTAAATTATTCTATGATTTTATAAAAGTAGAGTATGAACAAATTACGCCTTCTTGTTTTGACTATACTTTATATTATGCACTGAGAAAATAAAATGCACCACAAAATTTATATAATTAAAATTAGGATTGAAAATTGTTTTTGGAAGTATTTTTTGTGCGAAATATCAGGAAATATGTACAAACGCCTCGCGAAATAATTTTTAAATTCGAGTGAAATAGTATAAATTAACAAATATTAATTGGTTAATGTTTGATGGTAGTACTTTTTATGTAAAAATGTAAATATTTGAGTCATAAATAATTATTATTAAAATTAGTCGTTTTAATTAAAAAGTGAATCTATACTGACAGTAAGAAGGAGTTTATATAATTTGCTAGTCAACTCGCGAAATGGCGTATGTTGATCTAAACTTCACTAATATACGGTCTAAACGATTAATAAATGTTCAGGATGACACATGTGCGTATATCGAGTAAGGGTAACAAAGTTCGTGCAAAAGTAGATCGAAGTATAATTTAAAACATGGCAATGTATCACATGTATCTACATTCTGTATCACATGTATCTACATTCTGTATCACATGTATCTACATTCTGCATCACATGTATCTACATTCTGTATCACATGTATCTACATTCTGTATCACATGTATCTACATTCTGCATCACATGTAT
>JAUZND010042055.1:0-20811 GCA_034780555.1 Coelogynopora nodosa | reverse complement strand
AGACAGAGGATGTTTTATACATGCCAGAAAAAGTTGACTTGATGGGTGGTATGAGGTCATTATCATTCTCTTGCAAGAGAAATAAATCAATATTGAAGGCTTGACACCCGTCACCAACCATCAATGTGACACCTATTGAGCTTATACTTAGTGACAACTGAATTATGCAAATTATGTTTGAACAGATCGAAGCATACTGTGCAGTATTCACAGGAGAATGCTTCAAATTAATACTTAAAAGAGTTTCGACATAAGAAGGAGGCAGCGCAATGAAATGCTGCCTTACGCAAACGCTTATATAGAATAAAACAGAAAAATGCTATTCATTCTAAATACGGAGCGGTAAAGCCTCCAGATGACCTAAACCTAATACACTGCTTTACTGCAGCAGCCGCGCGCCCGTAACAGCGAGATAGTAATTCATATTATAGAATAGGATCCACAACAAAAGAGAGACCAGTCGTCAGACAAGTGAAGGTTAGTTACCTAGGGAGACAAAGAGAGAGAGAGAGAGAAAAGAGAGAGAGCGAAGAAAGAGAGAGAGAAAGTTTTTGAGCTGTTTCAGTGGAGATGAACTGGTTATTCACTTCTGAGGAAGGTATATATAGAGTAAAGCTCCACTGAAATCTCTAATAAGTAATAGTACAGGTACAGTGAGCTACAGGCAGATTTGCAACGACTTTGCAGCGGCAGCGATAACATACCAGTATAAGGTATAATTACTTGACAAAAATAATAACAGTAACAATAAGGTAACAGTTTTTGAGCGTCAAGGAGCCATTCCATAATCAAGTTTGAGCAATTTATTGTTCTGTATGAAAATCAATGGACTCTATTGCAAATACCAACCAACCATTACTTTCGCACTATAGAAGTAGTAAAATTGGAATAAAAAACTGGTTAATGGGTTTGAAATATACAATACACAATAATTATTTCGTTTTAAATACACCACGCACGGTTCACGTGAACTGTTTCAAGGATTAGATCTTGTGTTTTAAATCTTGCTTTGATATGCTACGCATAGTTGTTGTATATTTGCTCTGGTTGCTTTAATTAACGTAGATGATTTTCAATAATAATAAAAAGTAAGTTGATAAAACTAAAAGTTTCCGAAACAATCAATGCTTCATCATTTTAATTCAGTAAAACATATAGCTCCTTGATATCAATCTTGATTATACAGTTATATTTAACAATATATAATGGTATGTTGATATTGAAACTAATGAAAAAGCGGAAGGAATAAAACAGTATTCAGAAAAATTAATTAAACATTAGGTCGTAAAAAGTGGAATATAAATATATATATTTTTAATTAAATTAATTTTAGAAAACATATTTACGCAAAAAGCCAACTATAAGCAAAGCATGTCAACCAAGTTGGTGGGGGATCTAGCTCGCATTGTAACAAACACTTTATTTAGTGTTGTTAATCTATTATATTATTATGGTTCGCCTTTAATTTAACGATACTTTATTTCTTTGATTCCAGTATATAGGATATTCCAATTGCGAATTGAGTACAATAAATATGTCGAATTGTATTGATTTTCATTATAGTTAAGTTTGCTTTAATATGGTTTACTTAAGTGTAAAATCATGATTATAGAAGGTGCATTTTGTATTATAAGTTTATTGAGAATTGTCTATTTGTTTAATTTTTGAACACGACTTTTACATTATACTTCTATGAACATTTACGTTAACTTTTTTTAAAGATATTGTTATTGGTATTACTTCATATTATTCAAATTCACACCTTGACTGTTATCTTAAGTCTAACTTTGATTTAAACTAATTTTCTTCATCCTGGACGCTTCGAGTTAATAATGGTTTTGTAGAATATACTGTATAGGCCTATATTATAATATGCAATAGTATTTATTAGATATGAGAAATTTTTGCTATATGTTCTAAAATTAACTCTATTTTCCAGAAAAAAGAAACCACTGGTTTCATGCAGATTAATATGAACTCCCTTATATACACAAACAAACATAGTGAACAAATAGTGTATGCGTATGTACAAGCCAGAACGTCATCATAATTATCATCTATATATATAACTATGCATTAGCAGACGATTCGCGCTGTGAAAATCCATGAAACAATATATTCAAAAAATTTAAAAACGTTAATAACATCACCTCACGACGTAATACAGCCGACCGATAAGTTAGCGGTACTAAACGGAGATAAGCCATAGCTATATAGTGATCTCTTAAATGATAACATTTATACGTGATGATACTAAATAATTCCCATAAAGATGTTTTCATTGTTTATTATCTTTCCTAGAACAGTGCGCAGTACTCAGCGATACATACCACGGAGCAGGGTGTATAGTTTATTTCGAGCCGACATGTTTGGGAGTGTAAAATATTCATTCTTTTTTATTTTTGAGTAAAGACACAAGAAAGTTGGAGCGAGTGAAGGCGCGAGAGTATAGATTGGACAAAATACTAAATAGAGGGAACGTTATCATTATTAATTAGAGAGTGGGAAGAAAACAAGAAACCAATTTTCTTTCTATCGGGTAATGGACCGTGCATGGGAGAACAACATCTATTCAAAACTTCTTTTGAATAATAACAAAGTAATATTGATTTAATTTTTGTTCCTCGCTCCTGTTCAATATTAATATCTTTTGACAAGTTGATAAAACTCACACCTTTAATAATCACAATTTATGTAGCTATGGAAACTTCAGAGCGGAAAAGTTCAGTTTGGTTGAATTTTAGCATACATAATTATTTATATAATATGGTGGATGCGTATTTGATATAAAATGTGATCATGTAAAAAAACGTAATAGTAAAATTTTAACAAATAGCTTTTAAAAAAATGTTAACAAATATTTTACAATATCTATCATTTTTCAAAGAAGGAATATCAATAAATTATTCTACTTTATAGGACTGGTAGTGATTTAACAAAAAATTATAATTTCATAATAATTTCGAATGCAGATTTTTGTTTCAGTTTGAATAATTGGACACTTTTTCAATCCTATTTAAGCATCACGATGGATTTTATGAATTAATTAACCATATATTTTTAATACCGAAGAAAAGGAACTTGTGTGAACATTAACTTGATTGATTATGTGTCGAATAAAAAAATTGAAAATCATGTTTATATTATTGCGTTTTACAACATTTGTATTTAATAAAACTATAACATAGTCAGTAAAAACAACTAACTTAGTACTTTTAAAATAACTCACCATGGCGGTAATTTTAACTGAATAGGCCGATACATAAGTAAATTATACTTAGCCTATATATAGTAACAGAAGATTATATAATTTTTATTTTACAGTTGATATTGACAATTTGATTATGTATTTTAATTATAAATAATATATGTATTTTGATTTAATAAATCCATAGTATTTCATCTGATAGCATTTAATATGCTGCAATTAATACCTAATGAAATATAATTTAGCCAGGGGAAAAAACGGCATGTTTTATTTATAAAAATTATATTCTATATTTATTGTATTTAAGCTAATTAAAAGCAATATGTTAAAATCTAAGCGTCAACGTATATCCAATCAAAAGTTTTATCAACGACTTCCAGAAAGAAGCAACTAATAAATTAAAAACTGATGCCGTCAAAAATTCCATACCTCAAAAACAATCGAAAGATTAAATTATATATCGATTAATTATAGCACGCCTAGATTTTTCAGACATTGATTCCTACTTTTTTTTATAATACTAATTAAAGTTTACGAATATTCAATAACAGACTTTTAATATATAATTTCAATAGCGTTGTTTAGTTATAGTAGGAATTAAAAAAACCATAATGATTTTTCATATTATTAATACAATGTTTAACAATTTTATTATTAAGAAATAGGTTGAAAATTAAAGAATTATAAAACGTATTAAAATATATTGAAAGAATCTGAGGCTAAATCATAGTAGGGCCTACCAATATACAATAAAATATACAATGCAATATATATATATAATGTTTTTTCCTCAGATTTTTTCAATATATTTTATAATACTTTGTTATTTTTTATTTACAAAGTACAATGTAGTTATCTCAGAGTAATTAATAAATATAAAATTAAACATTATAGATTTCATATACATTGCGTTGTAAATTTTCGCCAATAGAAAATCGTTTTATTTTGATAAATTTAATGTAAATGGGTAACAAAACAGTAATGTTAAATATTTTTTATTTAATTTATTTTAAGACTTAATATATTAATATAATTTTAACATGCGTAATTTGTCTATAAAATATAATTTATTGCCTGCATATCTAAAACTGTTTTACTACATGAACTATTTTACTGCAGTCAGTTTTTAAATCATTATTTTGCAAAAGCTTTCGAATAACAATTAAGTAGTATTGAACTGCATACTCTATATGGTAGTTATAGTGTATTGTACATAAGTTAAAAAATCATATATATAGCCAGCGAATTTAAATAGTAGGTTGTGATACTACTTACTAGCCGACGTAATTAATGTATCAAACACACATTTAAATACAAAAAAAATTGTTTCTATATAATATCTCTAGGTATAATAGGTTATACGATAATATTTTACAATTACTTTCTAAAATATAAAATAACAGGTTAAAATATACTCAATTGGAAAATATTTCCCTAAATATAAACCATCCTGTATATCAGTAGATTCTATACTTAAGTGTCAATAAAAGGCCATATTATTAATACAATAATGCAATTGTAAAAGGTACGATTATAGTCAAATAACCAACATACTAAATTTAAACTTACATTTCATGTAGATCGACAAAGCCAAGGACACAAATGCAGCAACAATGAGTATGATAAGGGTCAAGTCTTGAAGGGCTTCCCACATCAATTGAAGGAATGTTTTTGGCGGTTTAGGGGGGATTACATTGGACCCAAATACCTCGATACGTCGAGCCATATCACGCGGACTGCCACTGAGCCCTGCATCATTGAGGGAGGGAGGGAAAACTGTTCTATTTTAAATGCTCTCAAAAATTAAAAATATAAATAACATAACAATGTGAAAATTAAACTCTATATAAGATATCGGGTACTCGGGTTAGTGTTGGTTGAATGGATTGACTGCAATGGTGCGCTTGTGGCCAATTTTATAAACCCGTTTTTACACACTGAAGTGTTCAGAGGTAACGTCATAATACAAGTTTAATTCACGAATCAACACTTTATGTGAAAAACAATTTTAAAAAGAAAAACCCCGATCGATTAAGCCACCTAGTTAGCATCAAATGGTGCAACTATTTTTTCATAACTATACTTTCCTAATCACTATAACTTGCTTATGTATAATATCAATTATATTATATCAATTGAAAATCTTTGGACTATATTATAGTATCAACAATTCGCTGATTTTAATTGTTACAGTACAAATGCTGAGCAACTTATACCGATCTAAAGTCAATCAGTTAAGTATTCAAATGGTTACGTATTTCAAATGGTTTTATACTATTCACGTCTAATCCGAAAATATCGATACATATATAAACTTAAAATATACCCGTTAGATATTTTTAATATTCCACATTAACTGTATATAATCCTGATGTATAGATATACCAGAAAAGATATTTGTTTAATAAGGAGAACATCGTTCAATTAAACAAGTCAACGGTAATAAACAAAAACACTTTAAAATCTTATTGTTATGATAGAGATCAATTTGGCAATTATTTGGAAGTAATTGGTTCAACTCCCAAAAGCTAAGGGAATTAAATAAAAAAAAACAGCTACTAAACACTATTTCCAATTCAGAACAGTAGAGAGGACTCAGCTTACAATATTATCATTGGAGCTAGGATGAGCATGAGGGAAGGTAATAATTATCTACTGACTTACAAGCCTATATAATTGCAAATAAGGCAGAATAGAAAGGAGGAGAACGATGGAGGTCAGGAGGGGTTTTCCCGCTTCTATTGGCCTTCGATGTGGAGGGAAATAGAATTGATCAATTGCCACATAGATGTTAATCCTAGGAATCCTGGCAGACATATCTACCAGAAGGTACTTGATCCCCTCTTCCTAATAAATGTAAGTCAGGTTCCTGAGCAGAGCTAACTCACTCAAACCAAACGGCAGATTCACCCGTGTGAGACTGCTGCTGCTGCGAGTCCCGGTAACAAACCAAGTCGGAACGGTTAGCTACATTCACTCACACACCCCAAAGAGAAAAATAAGTTTATTCAATCACTGAGCTGCAGTCCGCGGTTGCTCAAAAACTATAACCCCGTCCTGACTACACTTGTCGTGTGCTTGCTCCAGACGAAGTTGACTGATGGGGTTTCCGCAATTATGGTATGCTGATAAAGTCAGTTTATCAAACCATACTATAGTTTACCAGGTATGAGCCAAGAGGCGACAGTATACACTGCAGTCAGACACTGATCACTGTGACGTCATATTCTGTTTGTAACGATACTCAGTACTTACTCATCTTTCTTCCGTAAAAGAATTTAACGAATAATTAAATTAACACAAAGCTTTTTTAGAATGCATAGATTACACAAACAAACAAAATGTAGAAAAATTTAATATATTTTATTTTAAATTAATTACCATGATCCAAAAAGAAACTTAAAATATTTGTTAAGTTTATTTGAAAACGGAAATCTCTTGCAGATAAAATATACGTCACTCGGGCATTTAAGCCAAATATACACTTATACTAATACTTAATAAATGATCATGCTGTCTATGTTATCCTGTATAATTATTGACGTAGAGGTTATACACGTCACAAAAAATACCTTCATTGATAAATAAACAGCAAACAAAAGACTTCCCATCTTATTCAAATATAACTGATTCGTTCAAAAAAGGTTTACAATAATGGACATAATATGCTGATATCCCAACGGATGCAGGAGAAAGGCGAAATGTAGCCTAACAATACATACCTATAACCTATACGTTGTAAAATTTCAATTCTTGAAAAGGCATTTAAAGTATGACTATTGGTTTTTATTATATGAACATTATTTATGCTGTACGATATAATACACGACTTGTCAAACGACTAATCTACTAAAGTCAAATGAAATATAATTGTTTAACATATATATACATGTTCAGCTTAATAAACTTAATTTATACTGCATTTTTTAATTAATATTCTATGCTGCATTTTCTCCATTTTCATTCTTTATTACATAAATGAAACAACCTTAAAACTTTATTATTAAATATTTTCAACACATAATCATCCAGACGCAATGCTACGATTTACTATTAATGTATCTTACAGATTCGATATTACTCAGAAAAACTGAAGTATAACCTATACTTCAAGTAATAAATGTAATTGTCAACCTATAGTGTTACTTTTAGTTCAGATACACGCTACATTTCTTCTCACGCTTCTCATCACTTCATCATGTTTAACATTTTTCTGGCGATGTCTGTATACCTACTACTATGCTCTATTAAAATGTTCTTCAAGTTATGATTTTGTAAGGGTACGTCAACGCTGTAGCTTATGCTAATAATAATAACACCTATTTATAAAATGCGATCCAGACAGCAGAGCAGTGTCAGTGACACCGACAATAACAGAAAACACAAAAAGGTGAAGAGAACATTGTCAATGTAATCAAACATGTTTTGCTTTAGTGCCTTTAAAAATGTCATTATATTAAAAATATACTGTGTCCACCAGTTAGTTTTCTTATGTAGTTAGTCACATGTTGAAAAATATATATAATAGGACTTACAATTTGCACGCTTAAATCGGCAAATCAATAATGAAATCTGGACCTATACGTGAATCTGTATTTTTATATTTGCAATAAAATAATACATCAATGTTTAATAAGTTTCAATATGCTCAAGCAAACATATCCAGGTCGATTTTTGCCCAACTAGTCATATAGTTTACTTTAAATAAATTTATAAATCTACTTATCCAGATCTAAACATTTATAAAATACAAATTCCACGTTAATAATGGATACGCTTTGAGGATTTCAATGGTAACATTTTTAGGACCATGTTGGCCAATAGTCTAAAAACATGCACACTTCGGCTTAATCGTCAAAAATATATGTAAGTATCGTAAGTAAATGTATATATCGAATAAAATGTATATCGAATAAAATGTATATCGAATAAAAGTGCATGCAGCGGCACAATAGGTTGTAATAACCTCTGCTAATATAAAAAAAATAGTATTTAATTACAATATTATATACACTAAATTATACAAACGAATCATAAGGCACTTTTTGTTAATGAAACTATAGTCTGCAATAGTAATTATATATAAGTAAATCCAGAATTAAATAGTTTATCAATCGGTATTCACCATAATGTAAAATTAACTGATATATATTGTACATACCTACGCTTACACAATATACTCAAAGACATGATACATATGAAGCGGTATATGTTGTATATATATTATTAAATGTATAAGTTTATTATTTGAAAGTTACTCTGTTTTATCAAAATAATACAACTGTTTATTATAGTACAAACTCACGCCAGTGTTATTGACCATACTGAGCATGATTACAATTAAATATATATAAATATATACAATATGTTGTTTCTTATATTTCGACTTCCTTACCTTAATGAGCCTATAATATGTGAAATCAAAAGATGACAAAAACATAAATGGACTCAAATACGTTTAAATGAATTTTACCGACATAACAACAGAATTAATTATTAATGATTATATCTGTGGCATACTTAAGACTAAAATAGTTTTATGCCTTTTCGATCCTTGTTATTATTATTCTTTGGATCTTTATCTAGTTATTGCATATTCCCGAGATCCAAGCATAAAACAACAGTTTATTCAGTGTTGTAATCGCAGTATTTTGCTGATAAGCCGATGACATCTTTGATGTGGAACAAACGTTGTTTAACGTATCAGTTTTAAATTAACAGTTATTATAGTAATACAAACACGTTATCACAATTAAATTTAAAAAAATTCATTCATTCACTTAATGGAACTGTTAGAAAACTGAACAATTTTATTGAATGATATTTATTAGATTTTCATAGTATATTTATATATATATGGTTTCGACACATTATAATTGAAATTGGTAGTGTGAATATAATATCTAACTTAATTAATATCTCTTTAAGAATTAAGAGACCACAAAAAAATATTTCAAAATAATGAAGGATCAATTCTAACAGATCGATCGAAGAGAAAAGTTATAGGCCTATCGATTACTGACTTTAACGTTTAACTAATTATAATTTTGTTTTTAAACAAAATTGTATTTGTGGACATATAAAGTTAGTGTATATAAATACTAAACAACAAAATAATATGTTAAACTATTTTTTTGTCAATAAAAGTCTCACTCAACAAAAAATACTTTATATTATAACACCCTAAATTATTGTTAAATAAATAAAATTGATATTGAAAGCAAAACTATTTTCATGAAAATGATGCAAAACAACAATTACATTCTACCCTATAGTTTGTTCGTCCTGGCTCAGTACTGAACACGACCACCGCGATCTGAAAGTCTTACCGTATAATTTATTTCTGTAAGCTGTCAATCATACATGACAACTCCAGGAATAGAAAACTTATTAACTCTTCAGAAATTAAGATCAGCCGCATAAAATGCCATAAAGTAGAACGGTGGAAATAATGAAAAATATACCTAATCTCGTGGATAATTTGGAAAAAACCACAAGAGGGGTAATTAAATAAGCAGATTGTAATAGTTGACAAGTGAAGAAGTGTTACATATTTGATAGTGTAGTTTAATTTATTTAGAAAAAATAATTAGTGAAATTTGACAAAAAACTATAAATCTACGTTATATAATCACAGAGTAGCTACGGACAAAATTAATAACATATATATATATAAACATACATACTGTATATAATTATGTGACTTTTTACTCAGTGATATATTATGTCACATTTTAAATCATTTTATAAGAAAAATTTTGGTTTCTCAAAATGTAAAATGATAATCAAGGAAATAGTTTATTTAGAAAAAAATTAAACACTTTAACAAATCCGTCATTTCCTAAATGGAACAATCTAAATTTTCAGAAATTTTCAGTGTGATTGGTATAATTGCTTTTGTGAAATTTTGAATTACCTTAATACTGAAGAATTTTCGACACTTCCTGTAACCCCACTTTTCCATTAGAAGAATCGGAGGAAAACTGGCTAGCCTACTGCGACGATGAAGATAATGCGCCATGGTTGATGCATGAACGGGAATTATTTTCGGGTATACCTATCCTATATGACTTTCCTTTCTCTCAAGGATAACAGCTATTTTCGTCATTAAGTGCCATTTTGCAATGAATTATTACTCGAAGTTGCTTCTCAAAAATAAGTCGATTAAGTACATACGTTTTTATTATATGGGCAGGCAAGATATGCTTTCCTACCATACAATTTAAAGTTTTACCGTTAAGAGTGCAATTATGAATAGAAACATCAATTGATTATCCAATTTTGTTATTTGGTATATAGATGAAAAGTTGTCGCTGATTTGAATAATTAATGTTAGAATAAACTTCTATACATTTTGGCTCAATTATATAAGTTGCCACTGATTGCCATATACAACTTACCAATTCGGAGTACACATAGAAACATCATCTCTAGCCCGAAAGTTTAAGGTCTTAATTCAATGAAATTTTAACAAAAGATGGCGAAAGTTTTACTTGTTTTTGAATACATGTTTAGAACACTTTTTTGCAAACATATTTTTATGACAACCGAACCGCAAAATATGCTGCCAGACTTAACTTACCACTCCTTTCCAATTACCGCGCAAGTAGAGTGATTTAAACTAATAATCTATGATTTGAGCTGGGTACTTCCAACTGCAGAGTTTAACCACATAACTGCCAAACATAAGTGAAAAATTGAAATTTTTGAGTTACAATAGATATCATTCCCTATATAGAAGTATGATATCTGAGTATATATAGTTATACTTATGACAAGTAAATTGATATAATTAATAGTGTATTAATATGGATTACTTAAAATGCAAGCGAATTAAAAAGAAGACAATAGAAAAAGTATTATCACGATGTATTTTGCCATTTTAATTGTAATTTTTTTTTTATTTTAATTTAAACATTTAAACCTTTTAAAAATACATTAGTATAGACAAAAATAACAATAATAACGGAATATTTTATGTATACCATTAAATTAATCGCAAAAGTATATACAATTATTTTAAAACGCATTTCTGATAACTAAAATATGAATATTTTGGAAAGTGATCTTTACATACATCAATATAATATATAATAACTCCACACATATTTCAAAATTAGGTTAACGCTCGATAGGCTTTATAGCTATATAGACTCAGGAAACTTTCCAATTAATGTTAACTACATATTTAATATCATCAAAATAATATCTACCGATTATATATAATATGTACAGACTGTTTTTGTACAATTACATTATTATAGATTTATATAAATTTATTTATTATTATAAATAAAAAGCAGATTACGACCACCCAATATACCAAGAATAAATATTTATTTATATAAAACAGAGTTCTTCATCCACGTATAGAAAACACACATATACCTACATTATATAAGACGTGATATATCGGTATATGACTCAACATTTTAGTAAATAAAATCAATACAAAACTATATTGTCAACGTTACATTATTGAAATTAAATAGTAAAATGTGAAAATAATTCTTATATATATACATATATATATATATGTATCAATTTAATCGTTTTCGTTTTGTCGATTGACTGTGAACATAATGTTAATAATACTAAGCTAAGTGAATACTGGCAAACGGTTTTTTTAGATAACAGAATGTTTCATTTTAATTAACGAAAGTATTACCTATACAACCGAATAACTTGATAAAAAACTATACAAATAAATAAAGAATATATACCAACTAATAGCATAAATATATTAATTATTATCATTTTATAAAACAGCTGGATTGTATCATATTATTTCGTTACTAAATTGAATGATATTTTACTAATATAGAAAGAACTGGAGCGGAGGACTCAATATTATCCTAATATATAATATTACAATTATCACTATTAACAGGTGCCAGAAACAACTCACATTTTAAATAAATTATGTTTATTTATGAAAAACATATATATTTGTAATACATACTATAATTCTTTCATTTTGATATATATCACTTTAAAAATTGAAATATCTAATTTTTATTAAATATAACACTAGCAAATAACAGAGTTCGTCACAGATATTTTCAGTATATTCGCTATAGTCACTAATGCATATTTACAATTTCCACTGATTCTACTTAAACTTATTTTCTTTAATTTAAAGAAGTTGGATTGAACCGATTTACTGAAAGGAATGCTATAAAAACTCAATTAGACATCAGAAAAAATATAAAATATTCCGATATGCAAGACAATACTAATATCTACTAGTACCCCCTTCATACAAACTAACTATATTATAAACTTGGATAAGTTCAAAGTGGTTCCAATTAGTTCACAGTCAATCGGAAAATTGCCCGACTAGTTTCAGGAGAAAGTATATTATAGAAGATATGAATTCAACTGAACACAGTTCAACAGGCATTTCCGAATCCTGTCACTTGCAATTATCAGGGGCTGGTTCAAGACGCACGGTGAACAAGGGAGTGGAGCAGTGGACTAACCACACCGCCTTGAATCAATACGACCGACCCTCCCTCCCTTCCCTGGCTATGTCTGCCGGTGACACTGTGCTCAACATGTCACTATTGGTAAACTTGAGCTATATTTTGAAAGAAAGTCGGCTTGAATAAGTAGAACTCAAGCAAAACGAACCGGAGAGAAAGAGAAAAAGCGCAACCAACATCATTAGATAGAACAAGAAAGTGCAACGAACCAAAATCCTAAAAAAACATTGCCTTTTTATACTTACCACTTTCCATTTCATTGGCATCAGCGAGGACAAATGTATTAACCGTATACCTAAAAAGGAATCCTATTTCACATTATAAAAACTGTTTGCACTTAAAAATTGAAGCACATAATTAAAACTATACTATATGAAAAGTTTTACGATTTATACAAATGTTAACGATTTCGCTTTTTACACATAGGCCTTATCGAGTTCCCTTATAGATTGCAAAATTTAAAACTATACATGGTTCAATATAATAAAATGAAAAAAGGAGATTGTGAAATAAATTTAGAAATACATTTTCGATTTTAAGCGTAGTCACAAAAAAATTAATAATCAAATAAACGATTCATATTTAAATTCAACTTTCTAATAGTAATTTAAATTCCTTAACATCTATAATGTAGTCAAAAGTCACTCCAACAATCAATAGAGACGTATGACGGGTTTCAACATCCAATATTTTTATACAGTTTAGTGTCTCATCCCTATAGTGTAGAATGTTCTTAGTAGCAATAAAAATTTTGTAGAAATTGATTTGTCTAATATTTACTAAACATCACAATGTTTAAACCTACTATATACATTCAAATAACATTACAATATGCGATCCTATACATTATACATGTTAAGGAATAGTAAGTGTGATAATTAATTTAGATTTATATAAATCGTTTAATCAGATCAATTACTGTTATATAATATTGTTAGGACGTTAAGTTGAATACTGTTATATTATATTGTTAGAACGTAAAGTCGAATATTTATACCATTTTATTGAAACCATTTTTCGGTACATACCCTTTTCTCGTTTTATTATATCATGGTGCCGCACAGCTAATAAAAAATAGGTCAAACCTTAAACAATACTCATAAAATATAATACTAAACTGTAAAACACAGCCGCATTTTTCTTATTAAAAATAATGAAAAATAATAGCTGGGTCTATCTTAAAAAGCAATTGCAATGTTGGTTCTAATGAAAGCCCTTGTGTCTGCCCACAAACATCTTATATGATTTCATATGTCAAAATAAATTCATTGTAATTAGTTACGGAGAATAAAAGTTTATTTATGTCAAGAGGAATTACATATTCACCGCAGCCAAATTAATTACTTTAACAAATTTAATGAAGACCAATTAAAAATCCTATCCAAAGTTACATCTTGTTGAAAATCGTTGACTACAAAATACGCATAGTCTAGTAATTTTCAGAAATATAAAAAATAATTCATTACTCGTCCCGATTAAAACAAAAATAGTTTTAGCTTTTTTGTAGTCTACTTAAAAAATGAAACCACAGGAACAGGTACTAAAAATTAGAAAATTATAACCGAAGGTTAAAATATGGTTCTGTTTTAATGTTAAATTATTTTACTGAAGAGGCATTTCATTCATTACATAACTATGAAATGAAACCTCCAGAAAACGCTTAAATTTATAAAGATAACATTCACCAATGAAAAAAATTGAGAAAATATAAAGTAAATGATTTACCGTCGTTAGGTGATGTAAGAAGACGTTTGCAGATTTCAATAGATCCATTATATCGGGTTTGAATTGCCTCAAGACCTTCGCTTCCACGAAATTCCATGAGTTGCTGAAGTTCTTTTATATTGCAGCCGAACTTGGGTTCCCCGTCGCTCTGGCGTCGCATGGGCTGTGTATCCGCCATTGTGCTTATCAACAATGAAGGTCTACAACTAAATAGCCACTAGCCAACAAAATATTTGTGTACGATGAAACGGAAGAGTTGGACGTTAGAGTCAGCTGTTGATCATCACCACATGGTATTGCTTGGCTATTATACACAATTCAAGCGGCGATGAAATCAGTTTTTCCCTGAATATCCGGCTAGTTGAGAAATCTGAAAATCAGGAAAAGGTTATTATATACAATGTGATGGCAACATTATTGTGATGATGTTGGGTGTAGTACAAAGAATGCATGACCAGATCTTCACCATCAACGAGCTAATCTCGAGTTGAATTACTAAGACCGGAGTCGTGCTTGCCATGCGTTTTCTTGCCACAACACCAAACTGACAGTTCCACCAATCCAATAGCTAGATGCGTCTCCCCCTCGCTACATCTTCCTCATCGAATCGTTTGCATATATCCTCGCAGCCATCTATTTCACTGTTTCCTTCTCACTGATAGCCTCAACGTTCTCTCAAGCGCCGGGCTTGACTGCCTTCTTCTTTCTCTCTTAATTTTCTCTCCGTTTTCAGACAGGACTTTGCACAAAATCCAAATTTACTCCCCCATGGAAATCTTTCTCGCGCAGCCTTTGCATCCCTCTTTGCGTTCTCTCTCAGCTTGCCTTCTGCTTCTTATTCTCATTTTCTCTGAGAAAAAATCGAATTCATACAAATGACAACAAAAAAGGCTAGGTCGATAGTAAGGTTTATATTTCACATTATACTGAGAAACAAACGTGAAATTTAGTTTCACTGTAAAATGACATCGATGTTCCAATGGCCAGACTGTAGACAAAACGACTGCTCTATGAATAGACAAACGATTAATTTAATAAAATATTCTATAAAAACAATTTTTTTATTACTATAATATACATCTAGTTTTATGATCACTATTACGTATATTGAATATAATGGCATAAATATAAAATAAGTATTTATTTACACATGACTTGAACAAATATGAAACAAATCGAAAAAAGTTAAATAATGATATGTAGCAGTAATAAAAAATGTAACTAGAATACCATAATATGAATGTTTATTTTTCACATATATATATATATATATATATATATATATATATATATATATATACATACATAATATAAAATCACAATTGAATATAGTTTAAGCTAGAAAAAGATGCGGTGACCATGCATACATTTTGTACACAAAATATTTCCATAGTTTCTGGTACAGTTTTATTTTAGAGAAGAATGAAATTAGGTAGATTTCTCTTATTAATATATATTAAATTTGGACAGTTTAGAACATTCTTTGTAAGTAGTGTAACAGATTTCGAATAAATCGCTTATATTGCTATATTAAATCAAAGGATGTATATATTAATACGTCAAAATATAACCATTTGACTAGAAAAATAGCAATGAACCTTATAAAGTAGTGTGCATCAGAACCCTATTGGACCGAAAGTTAATGAACCTCGCCAGACTAAAGATACCCAGTGGGACTACAAAGATACGCAGACAACTCAGCCCTGGTTGCGTCTCATCAGGATGTAATGCATGACATTTGTGTGCTACTTCTCTGTGGCAGCCCACCTCTTCGGACTCAAAATCAATGTATACAAAACTGAGATCCTCTACAGCCTACCCAGTAGAACGTTCTCGAAGCAGATGAATGAAGAATCTTAGTGAATGGATACCCACCAAAGAACACTTCGTAAGTGCCATAACCAGTAATTGTTATACATCTGATCTAAAAGTAGACAAAAAGATCCCAGCAGCAACGAAAGCTTTTGATGCACTGCATAAGCAGTTATTTTTCCAGCATGACATCAAGCTTGATACAAAAATCAGGGCGTACAACACGATGCTTCTCACTGCACTGCTTTAACCTTAGAACCAACATAAATAGTGCTGCCCTGACAATTATATATTACATGTTAGTATATTAATACATGCTTTTACACATAATCATATATATCTTTGGTACTTAATTAAGGCCTTTCAATATATATATATAGTTTATTATAATCTGCAATAAGAATTCAAAATCCAACTAATTTAAATGTATACAATCTATACATAATCTGAAATTTAATAAATTGACAATTAATAAAAACTTTAAACAAAATAAATCGAATTTCAAATAATGTATTTGAAATTTAATTTATTTTGTTTAAATTTTTCATTATTTGTAATAAAATAATGTTATATTTGTATATTAATAATTAATTACGTAATTATATTACAATATAATTAATTAAATATATTTAATTAATTATATTATAATAATATAATAATTGTTTCAAATAATTATGTGTTTTGAAATTTGATTTATTTTGTTTAAATTTGTCATTATTTGTCAATGTATTAAATTTCAGATTATGTATAAATATAATTATGTCAATTAATTGGATTTTGAATTCTTATTTCAAATTATAATATACCAACTATATAATAATTTGAAAGGCATTAATTAAATTCATTAAGTACCAAATATATATCTGATAATGTGTAAAAGCATGTATTAATATACTGACATGTAATATATAATAATCAGACACGATTTATGTTGGTTCTAAGATAGGTTTATCCAAATAATTTTACACTGGACAGAATTATTGTTTTCTCTTAGTCAGATATCCTCGATGCTAACAATGCTCTTTTATCATAGTTGATACAAACTAAAGTATTTTAGATATAATGCCAAGTTCAATTTTCCAACAGTGGTAAAGTGGTAAAAATTCAAGAAGGCTACCATTTCTGGTTCATTTTACAATTTTAGAAGAAAATAGAAAACCTTAAACTTTAAATATTATTATAGCCATGATATTAAAGGACCTGATACTCTGATAGTTTCTTGTATCAAATAGAAAAGGTAAGGAAAATATAATTAAGATAAAGTGCTTGCAATTCTCACATATAGTTTGTATTATGAATTTAAAATGTATCAATTAAAATAATTCAATTATTGATTTTCGAAAAAAACGATATTATTAATTTTTCTAATATTCACATAAGACATCACCATTAAAATATTATAATATTTCTTTCAAGATAAAGAAAAATCCTCCAATAAATATCATTAAAAGTATTAATCAATATTTCTTGTATTTTGGATTGGAAAATGTTAGAATGTTAATATTTCAATGATAATCAATGTTATTTATTTTTTCCAATATCTATACAG
The DNA here is from genome assembly GCA_034780555.1 of Coelogynopora nodosa. Lineage (NCBI taxonomy): Eukaryota > Metazoa > Platyhelminthes > Proseriata > Coelogynoporidae > Coelogynopora > Coelogynopora nodosa. Next base: position 3,032 of record JAUZND010042055.1, on the reverse strand, counting down.
ATGTTGAAAAAATCTATTATATAAATTAGATCCAAAAGATAATGCTGAAATATGTTCTTGTTAATTTTCTTAAATCCAGCATACAAAAATGATCAGAAATCTTTAAAATTACTATTACCTAAATCTAAATAAATAAAAATTATTTTCTCAAAATATATTTTTTTATAAAATCTTGAATCCAACATACATGTAATAATCTGTAACTGAAAGGATATGTGAAAAATTAGGAAATATGATTAAACTTAACATGTGCCTTCCAGAAGAACAAAAATAGCAATAGATTCAATGGCCTGTTTGAAGTGTTTTGCAATATATATATGCAGGATTTTTTATTGGATTGCATTTTTTTATTCAGTATATTAATAGAGAAAAAAAATTACCTATATATAATGGTATATAATAATAAATAAAGATGTGTAATGGTCACTGAGAAACAGAAAAGCATTATCCAAACAATATTCAAATATCAGTAATGTCTGAAAAATATAAAAAATGCAAATATTACAATTTTTAAACAAATTACCTTATACTTCAATAATTTTATTTTGTACATATTGATTAAGAATAATTTATGAATGAAAAACAGTTATTAAACAGTTTAATACTTTTTGGAAAATATTAACAGTATAAATTAAAAAATTTAAACACATCATTTCTTCTGCTGATTCTATTTATGAACAAGTGACAAACTTTAACTGGACTGGTAAATAACTGAAAAATATCACAAATAATGCATTAAGTATTTTTAAAATTAATTATGACTTTTAAAATAACATATCTTCACAAAAACCATACCCCCCCCACCTAACTGCCTTAAATGTTACATCATACTTGTCACAATCTTAAGAATAATCATAATGATATTATAAAAATATCTTGAGTTTCAGAGATTCATGTTGCATGTTACATATTATATTTATTCACATATTTTAACTATTAATATGTTTAAAAATCTATATTATTATTGATTTTAAGAATAATTATACAGTAAATAATAATCAGGGTCCGTGGAAGTTGGGGAATTCCCTAATTATGTTTTCGTCACTTCAGAAATTCATGAGGAAAATAACATATTATTTTGATTAATAAAAAATTGAAACAATAAAAGATGTTATTTTTTTGGTTAAAATTATAAATAAATTCATAAAATATTGATTTCAGTATTTACACTAATGTTTTAATCTTAATTATTAAATGATATTAAATGATAATATAAAATATTTAGGAGGCAATAGATAAAATTGAGAATAAATCCCTTAGATTATGTCATGGTAAAATGATCCTCATGCTTTTGAGTTTACAGAAAAATACTATGTCAGACAACAGCATTTTGATATGCTGGTCATTGTTGTGAAATTTAAAGGTGATTTGACCAGATAAATAAATTTTGATGATTATTGGAATGTAAATATTTTTTTAAATACCTATGGATATGAGCAAACATAATACCACAATTAATAATGCACTAGCTCTTTATTTGACAAAGTAAAAACTGAGCCAAGTTTTTTAATTTTTTTTAGTTCAAGTTGACAATTCAATATATTGAAACACTATGCAAAATATTCTGTTAATCAGAAGTAACTGATAATATGTTTTTTGAAGTGGTGAATATTCTTTGCATTTATCTCATAAATCCGGACATGACATTTACTGCTAAATGATCATTGTCTAAGTTCTACAATACCTAGTGTTATCTCAATAACTTATTTTTTCTGGTGCACATTTGTTTTCAAAAACAGATAAACTTGATCTAGTCCAGATAGCCCCAGAGTTTATATCTATCAATGACAATAAACAAACATATTATCATTAGAGTTGTAACCTATACTATTTCTTTTTAGTTTTGTAATAAATTGTACCATGCTTTTTTCTCATTATCTATAATTTTTTTTTAAATATTTTAATTGGCCCCTCTAAAATTAATTCACTTCCACTGGTAACTGCACCCAGATAATATAAAATTTTTTATACTTCTATAACTTAAAGAAATTAATATACCATATATCATGACATAATTGAAATGCTATTTAATTATTAACAAACTAAAAGCTATGCTTGTAATACTTGTAATGATGTATTGTAATAGCCATTAAAATTTAAATTATATATTTTTTAATACATATTATAATATGAAGATGTTATATGTCTGCCTAGTCAGAAAAATAAATCCTAGGCTATGTGTCTGCCTAGTCAGAAAAAATGTTTCTAGGTTATATATCCACCTAAAATATTTAGCTCATAAAAGCAATATAGTATTTTATTCATTAGGTATAACTTACAGTAATAATAATATATATTATTAATACAAATATAATATAAAAGTATTTTCATATTTATATTAGCTATTATGTATATATATAACCTAAGTAAACACTTAGCCTAGAAATTATTTTTCCATCTAGGCAGAGATATAAAAATTTTTAATATTTTTATGATATATATTTATTATATATAGTATATATTTATATTAGTTATTATGTATATATATAACCTAGGTGGACACATAGCCTAGAATTTATTTTTCCAACTAGGTGGACATATAACATCTTTAATTAGGGAGGGGACAAAAGATTTTTTGTTTACCTGTTTCTGACTGGGTTACGGAAAATTGTGCCGGGTACAATACACAAAATTTTTTTTTTTAAACTCAGTGCAATTTTAATATGTAAAAGATAATCATTTATACCTTTTATATTCTTGAAATTATTTAAAATATATTAGGCAGGGATGTAGCCAGCTGTACGCACCAGACGCACATGCATACAATTTAAAATCAGGCTGCCCTTTTTATAATTGATTATAATTGATGCCCTTTTCATCAAAAAATTGTTTGGGTGATACAAATCATCCAAATTACTATCACGACAGCACACAGTGTATTGTATTTTGATGATTTCTATATAATAGGTCTTTAGACATCATGTATTATGTCTAGTTACTCATTTTCTCACTAAGTCACTCACTGTCTCTCTCACAGCAGCACACAGTGTATTGTATGTTGATGTTTAGTTATTGATTTTCTCACTAACTCA
>JAUZND010042044.1:0-20812 GCA_034780555.1 Coelogynopora nodosa | reverse complement strand
TATGTTAAATATGTGCACATATATGTTAAATATGTGCACATATATGTTAAATATGTGCACATATATGTTAAATATGTATACATATGTGTACATATATGTACATATGTGTACATATATGTACATATGTGTTAAATATGTGTACATATGTGTACATACATGTTGTTAAATGGGTGTTAAATGTTGTTAAATGGGTGAATTTCGTTTTGATCCCTGTCGGCTGCCATACATATGTGTAATTCATATCATTTATATTTTGAAAAAATAGTTTGTTTATTTATAAGAAATATCCAAATATTGAAAATTGGGTGGATTTTTAAATTAATGGTTGATTTTTTTACAAGGTTATGACTGACGTTAAGTAAATGTTGTTAAAATTTATCAAATGAGTGAAGTTATTAATTTGGATGATTAATTTTTTTATTAAAACTGTTTTTATTAAATTATTTTAAAACCATCCATGATTTTTTGATTTAACCCAAAAATAAATACTTCAAAATTTAAACATTTCATCCATTATTTCAAGCATACTGTAACATGGCACTTATAGTGGAATTCAATTGTATATAAAATTTAGTTTTTTAAAAAAAAAGTATTGTTGCATTTATAAGTGTCTATCAATAAACATTAATACCAAGTCCCATGTTTTCTTCTTGTTGTATTAGATATTTTATATTTTTGAATATATTATTATTATAGCATATTAATTTAAAGTCAAACTTAATAATTATTAAAATATAAGAATTATCATTATTTAAACTAATTTGAATTATTATGTATGTTAAACACTAAAACAGCGGAACCTGTCAATTGACAATTTTCGATATTAAAATGGCTATAACTATGTTTTGAACAATTTATTTTTCTATTCCTCTCGTGACTTTTAATCATTTTATAATGTAATACAAATATAATGTTGATGATATCTTGTCAGAAAAAATAAAACTAATTAATTATAAAAAATTTTCATTGTAAAACGCATCGATTATATTCATTTCTATGTTACGTAATCATAATAAATGTTTATAATGTATTTATAACGTACTACAATATAATTATTATTATGCAACAATATTATAATTCCTGCTTATAGTTCAATATCATCACAATTTATCTGAAAAATACTTCTAAGTACAATCAAAAACAAACATGCAAATGATTATACTGTATACACGCAATTATATTGACATGTCATATACATGATATATTTATACATGAAATTCAAACCAAGCATTAAAAATAAAATAAACATGCATACAATTACACCATGAAAACATAAACTGATGGTAATGACGATGCAGATGACGCGTAAACAATATCATAAAATATAAAAACTAAAATTCGAAAACATGCAAATAGTGGGGTATATGTAAATTGACGCGAACTAGCGCGTGAAAGAAGACTACAAAATACTATAAAAAGCGACTATCAAAATATGTGAAGAATGTCAATTGTCAAAACTAAAAACAATTTACACAAACAAAAGCCTGACACTTACCGCAATCATGTTTATCACATTTACGACACAAATTCACAGTTATGTTCTTTTCGCAGTTCACATGGATGGCGCAAGTAACCCAACATTCTAGGACCACTAGAGGAGCATAATCGCGAAGAGGTTCATCAGCATGACGAAGTTGGGAGGACAATTGGAAGAGAAACTTTCGCAGAGATATTCTGGAGCTAGTCTGCTTCCTAAAAATCACTCAAAAGTTGACATCAGCAAGGTCAAGAACGTTGAAAAATACTGCGAGTGGTCATCACCTGCAGCCAGACTTGGTCGACATTTGCCTGCACATAGAGTCGAGAATGTCGATCCCATACTTGTTAGCATTGTAGTAAAGCACTGTTTCTGGCTTTTTCTTACCACCAGGCTGGACAATTGTGCCGCGATGCTAGGTCGAAAGCATGTGCACAGTTTTGTTGGTCTTCGCCTGATAACATTCGAAGAACACCGATTTGTGCCATTCAAGGCGTTGTGCTGGAGGTAATTCCTGACATTGCTGAGAACAATTCCAGTTTTAATGGTGGTTCACTTTTGGAGGAGAAGTTTGCCGAACTGTTTGTTGGTAAAAAAATGTCTGCTACAATATGAAAAGTCTGTATGAATATGTAAGTTGTTAAATAAAGTTATTAAAAAAATCGAATTTAGACATTTTTTAAGAAAATATATAAAACATTATTTAAATAATTTATTAGGATTACTTAGCCTATTTAGTAAATGCGCAAATTGCAAAGACTTTATTTCGATATTTTTGTATTGATAAAAATTAAACAAAATAAAATGTAAATCGAAAAATATGCACAAAAAAATCCGAAATTCTGTAAAAGTTATTTTATGAAAACATTTGCAATTTATTTTATTATAAAATGGTAAGTTTGTGCATCTATAGGTATTTAATTTCCAGCATTATGTATCTACAATATATAAAGTGTATTGCGATAAATTGCTGCCAAAAGTCAAAAATCATTTTATTACTTATAATTATCTATGTAGATATAAAATACATATAATTATCTATTAGCAATCACAATTGTATTATGATATAAAAAGTTGGATTTTATTTTAGATCCACTACGAAATATATATATAGAAATACAATATATTATTTGAAAATGTCTTAGTATTAAACGAATAAATATTGACTAAATATAATATTAGCTTCATTAAGGTCTCATTAAAAGCTTCGTTCGAGAAACAAGGCTTTCGTGAAATTTGATGAAGCTTGACTATAATTGTGAATTCCAGAGTATTCTGAATGATATCATCGATCATGATGAACATCTTAACCTTTCTTTAAGGGCATTTGCATCTCGGTTATAATTGTTTGTTTATAAATATTCATCAACAAATATTGAAAGAATCTATTCAATGGACTAAAATAAATTAATGGTATAAAGTAATCTTATATAAAGAATGTATATATTGGTATTAATAAGTCAAAATAAGATTGAGTGATTTAAGGAAATAATTGAGCACATGTAACACATGATTTATAGGCCTGGCTACGTACGCTCACATTAGTTAATTTTGACATGGCTTCCGCAGCCTAAAATATGAAGATAAACGTTAAGAAATACACATCATTTTTATATTTACCTGAATAAAGATAGCCTAAATGAGTGTTTTTATGTTCGAATTAATTAAAACTAATTATATATTTATGCACTTACAGTAAAATAAAGTGTATTATTACGCTGTTTATTTTTAAATCACTGCGAACATAGATAATAATCCTTAAATATATTTTTTCAGTTACTTTTTATTAAATAAATTTTTTTTATTAAAAGTATTATTTATTAAAATTGAATAATTTTTTTTATTAAATAATATTATATATTGCTAGATGATAAAATTTCAATCTACTAAGTATTTTAAAAGTTTTTGTTAATTTAATTTTTTGATCTATATGTTTTAATTGAACTATATTGCATAAATGTAAGAAAATACTTTTTAAAACTTATTATTTTATCCAATAAATAAAGAGCACTAGATAATATAAGAATTCACGCAACTTTTATTTAAGGGTTTTTAAAATATACAATATATATATATATATGAATGATCCTTCCATCTAGTGATCAACCTACGTATCAATATATTTTTTAAAGTAGTAAAATTATCTCAAAAACATATTTCCATAATAATTTTTTTCTAAAAATGCTGAAAGTCAAAAAATAAGAAAATAATATTTACAATTTGTTTTATTGAGAAAGGTGGATCATAACATTTTAAAACAATCTAATTGTCAACATTAAATGTCGACAGTTCATCCCAGCTCAGAGGTGGTTCCATCCGCTATTAGCGTTTTAACACACTTTCCCCCAAATTCCCCACTTTTTTCTGAGAACGCAATAACGGCCCTTATCAGGGCAACCACTCATTGATTGATCGCAAAACACATGCTCACATGTGTAGCATTAATAATATTATTCCTTTATATTATTAATAATATTATTTCAATATTATTAGTAATATTACTAAAAATAAATTATTAAAATAAAAAATACAAATATATTAAAATAATAGGTTTTTTTAGGGGGGCGGCGTTAGAAGTGGCCGGGGCTTAATGATCCTTCCATCTAGTGATCAACCTACGTATCAATATATTTTTTAAAGTAGTAAAATTATCTCAAAAACATACTTTTGAGAGTTTATCACATATTTCCATAATTATTTTTTTCTAAAAATGCTGAAAGTCAAGATAAGTCGAAAATAATATTTACAATTTGTTTTATTGAGATAGGTGGATTATAAAATTTTAATACAATCTAATGGTCAACATTAAATACTTAAATGTCGACAGTTCATCACAGCTCAATAGTACCATAAAGGGAATTTTTTTACAAAACATTCTTTCCAATAAAAGAATAAATAATATTGTTGAAGTCTCGATTTATAGAAAGAAATAATAAAACATAAGCAAGTCAACTGCCATAACAAGATATTATAATACGTCTAATGTTTATAAGGCATCCTATATCAGGGATTTAAGATAGAATACCACATCATTATTATACAAAACACCTAAATCTGAGGTCTTTGCCACACTGTCGAGGATGTGATGACCGGTTGTCGTGTATCAATCACCTTGCGATGATCGATGCTGTCCCCCATTTGACTCACACCCAGCGAATACTTGAAGAACTCATAGACGGACCAGGAGATCGCGGTGCCCGGCATCTGAAACACAACCCGGGCGGTCAACCCGCGGAAGAATCCCGCCAACCCGTTGAGCTGATAGACCGACTTCAAGGCAGTGACAAGTCCCGACTTGGCCGGCTGAATCGTGGTGTTGAGGTAGGTCTTGCACACGTCCAGCGGTGTGGTGATCGCAGCCGCCACCCCGCCGGCCAATGCCCCGCTAATCACGTGACTCGAGGGGAGGTAGTTGTGATCGGGGTTGAGCCAGCCCTGGACCAGCTCGTAGATCATGAAGTGGGAGCACTGCATGGGGATGTTCATACTAAGCTGGGTGGTGTAAGCGCGGAAGAAGGGACTGTAGCCGCCGACACCTCCAGTGGCGCTGCCGGACCACATGGCACGAGCGCAGCTGGAGCAGCCGGAGTAGGGACTGTGGTACATCTGGAGGCGCTGTTTGATGGCTGAGTTTTAATAGTGGCAGACAAGAGACAGAGTGAGAGATTGGGCAATGGAATATAGAAGTAGAAATTACAGGTGACTTGATATGGAACAAAAACAAAGGGAATTAAATAGGTATTACATAAAATTCAGTGTGCATATTTCTGACATTTAAAAAAAGTTCGATTCGTTAATTCTAGAAATGAATACATTAAGTAAACATTAAAGTTAGAATTAAGAAAGTTTAAAAAATTGGAAAGAATAGGAGGTATAACGATATATTAAAATACTAATATGTAAACAGTAAAATAAAATTCAATAAAAAACGAAATACAATGGATAAACCTATGATGAACAAGAACAACTTAGAAACATAAGAAGAGATAAAAAAGATTAATAAATAAAGTGATATTTTTCCAGTGATCAATTTTAGGAAAGAATATGTAGTAAAATTCAACTATTAAATGATATCAAATTGTAGCTAATTATATCAATATTGTTAAAAAGGAAAATATATTTAAAATCCAAATCAAATTGTTCGAAATATAAATCTTCACAAAACAATAATTGAAAAATACTAAAAACTATTATATTAAAATATGGCTCACAAAAATAAAAACACAGGCGGTGATTAATAAAATATCAAAAGATAGTCAATTACTTTTGACTTATGGCACTAATATAATTTGAAATGTATAATAGCGGATAAATTTTATCTCAAATAGAACATTCACGTGGATTACCACTGAGATAAACAGTACTTATACACTTTTTAGGTGAACCTATTTATTGGACACACCCACCCTTAACTGTAAATGCTGAAATTGAGTGCTCCAATGCTGCAGTTGAGTACATTTAGTGCTGTATATATATTCTGAGAATGGTACATGAAGGTTATGCTATATAGATGTTAAAGAAGAAAAATGTTCATAATACGAACATAGGTCTATTTATAAACTACATACGGTATCCACATTTAATTTCAAACAATTTTCAATAAACAATTTATTAATTATAATTAATTTATTAATAACAATTTTTATTAAAAATATTTAAAACTATACTTTAAATACAGCCAACAGGAGGGTGTACGTGTATTTTCCATACCCCGATTTTCGGTTGTCTAATAATAATTGATCATCTGTTATTTTAAATATAATTTTTAAACATTTAAATGTGGTTTATTAAAAAATATATACAAAAAGCAATGACAATTAAAAAACTTAATTGAAAATATCCCAATTTTCGATTTTTGTCGGTCGTGATACCTTTGTAAATTAAAAATGTCTTCATTGAAAGTAGTTAAACAGTTTAACTTTAAAAATAAATTATTTTGTATTGACAGAATATCCTTTTAGAAAAATTTTTAATCGCTAAATTGAGATACTATATTTTTAATTTTATAAAAATCAGTCATGAATGTTGTCGTAATATGTTGACACAGACTCCTCTAAATATTTATTTATTTACTTAGAAACTTTCCAAGAGACTTCGATATCTGTATTATCAATTATGGAACGTAATATTTCCCTCCAATACTTATTGATGCATTTTAAGTAAAATCTCGGTGAATCTAAGATGGAAAGGTTGATCATACATAATACACAATAACATGTTTGATACATAAACACTTTTCACAAGGATTTATAAGTGGCGCTAATCAATAATCTCAAGTGATAATCCAAGTGAGTTTTGTATACTTTCCACATATTCATAACTTTATTGGTCATTGCTCAATATAATCTACAACGTCATTACTGAGAATGATGAACCTATTTATTGGACACACCCTCCCTTAACTGTAAATACTAAAATTGAGTGCTGTAGCACTAACGGTTGAGTACATTTAGTGCTGGAAATATATCATGAGAATGATAATAGTCGCTACATGAAAATTATGCTATATAGATGTTAAAGAAAAAAAAAGTTACAATACGAACATAGGCCTATTTATAAGCTACATACGGTATCTGCAGTTAATCTCAAGCAATTTTCATTAAACAAATTATTAATTATAATTAAATATTTTTTATTACTAACAATTTTTATTAAAAGTAGTTAAAACTTTACTTTAAATACAACCAACCGTGTGTAAGTGGATTTTCCATAAACCGATTTCAGGTTGTCTAATAATAATCGATCATCAGTAGTAGGGGAGGAGCGTTTCGGGAACAATTAGTCAAGGACGGGGGGGGTTGAATTTCGCGGTCAATATTTTTGAATTTTATAAAAACCGTGTACCTATCGGCCGATCTCTTCAATTTATTTTTATTAAGGTCATTCTTCTCTCTTGCATGGAACAGTTCGGACCTCTCCTGTTAGACGTACGAGTTCTAAGAATCTCATATAAGATACAGCTATACAATGGCATCATACCATATTTTTGAGCCTATCATCGGAGCAAGTCTGCGGAAAAGACCTTGCACTTTCTATTCGAATTTCCCAAAAAGTATTGTAATTGGTGAACAAATGGAAGTTGACTATGATGACAATTAATAACTCTTATCCACATTTTAAGCTAATTTGTAACTATTATTATTATCTACTTGAATTTTCCTTGGTTACGACTTTTTGAAATACAATGATTATAATCATTTATTATTAATTGATATAGTACTACTAATGTATAAACTATATATTACTAATTGTAATTAGTAACAATGGCGCACTTCCTTACCTATTTATGTTAATTATACGTATGTATATTATTATTGTGTTTAGATAGGTCTTCAAACTATGTTGTATGGTCCTGTTCATAACTAAATTTCTTGAAATGTTTTTCAGTTTTATGATCGAGTAAAATCTTCATAGAATATTTTCTTAAATTTAATTATTTTTATCAATCAGGGCTATCTATAGCCATGTTATCAATATTATATTAGGATTGGTGCATAGCATTTTTTTCCAAGTTATAAATTGATATTCTTCATTTTCTCAAATGCTAAATTATTGTATGCAGCATATCTTCAATTATGGGGTTTATTTTGGAGAAAAAATATATAATGTAGCACAAAACGAGAAAAGAATTTTATGATTTTTCATTGTAATATTACATGATAATGTATGAATTTCAATTTTTCAAAGAGTTAAATAACTTTAAAGCCATTTTCTGAAAAATGAGAGTTTGGCGGATAAAATAATTTTGATTTTTGGCTGCGATATGTAATAATATTATATGAATTTATATTAATTATAAATTGAAAACAAATACTATAATATCGACTTTTCAATTAACTGAAATCAACTAATAATTTTAATTTGAAAAAGCATTTAAACTAAACTGACATTTATCGATATATATTCAAATACTTAACTTCTCGAAGAATAATATATCTTATATATTAAATACAATTAAGACCCGCCTTAACATTTTTTGTTTTTGCAGTGAACAATTTTTAAGGACGTATTCATTGTTATTCGTATCATGTAAACAGATTTTTTTCAGATTTTTAAAAAGATTTATTTCCAAAAATAACAATCTATTTATTAATAAAACATACAATATTAATAAACATAAAACTAACATACTCGTATAAACTAGCCAAAAAATATTAAACAATAAACATTACATGGCTAGGTTGCATTTTACAGATTTATAAAACAGAATTGGGAGGCGGTTAGTCTACAAAGATGTGCACAACAAGGAGGGGGAGACAGGGTGACAAAACAGTATTTATAAACATATATATGCATCAATGCAGTCGGACCGAACCCTCTTTAAGTCATCAGCCTCCCAGGCTAGTATACTGTCTAGTATTTCCGTCAGTGGAGGTTGAGATTTGTCCGATATTATAGTACCCCACATCACATTCCCCCAAGTATGTCTTCGACGGTATCAACTTCTATTTCCATCAACGGGGGGAGCGTCTTCGTTATGACGATACTTATCGTTAATTTAGAAGGCAACGGAGGCGGATCGAGATTGTATGCAAAACGTCACCTATCGCCGTAAATTTATGATCTGACACCTTTACTCCTGTAGAGGTGGTCATCAATGTTTAGGGCCTTCTACGACCTATATGGAATATTTGCTGGGTGGCAGCAGCCTTTCTTAAGACATATATAAAAACGATGACCTCTATTTAGGGTGAAGTTGCTAGCGGATGGGCTATAACAAAAAAAGTCACAAGCCATGCAAAATGAATAACTCTTACCATTTGAGTCTCTTTTTCGATATTTTGTAAATTAAAAAGCAATAATGTCATTGAAAGTATTTAAACATTTTAACTTTAAAAATAAATTAGTTTATATTGAGAGAATATCCTTTTAGAACAATTTATTAATCCATTAATTGAGATACTATATTTTTAATTAAAAAAAATTTGAATCAATCATGAATGTTGTCATTATATGTCGAACAGACTCCTCTAAATATTGATTTATCTACTTAGAAACTTTCTAATAGAATTCGATATCTGTATTATGGACCGTAATATTTCCCCCCAGTACTTATTGTTGCATTTTATGTAAAATCTAGGTGAATCAAAGATGGAAAGGTTGTTAATACACAATAACATGTTTGATACATAAACCCTTATTACAAGGGTTTATAAGCGGCGCTAATCAATAATCTCAAGTAATAATCCAAGTGAGTTTTGCATATTTTCCACATATTCATAACTTTATTGGTCATTGCTCAATATAATCTACAACGTTATTCAGAGTAAGAGGGTAAACATCAATAAAACAGAGCACTTTGAATAACAAAATATTTTAAAAAAATTAATACTTTTGTAACTAGCAGTTTTTATTCACTATATAGTAACTTGTGAAACTGAAATATTTTGACTCAACGAGTAAAACTTTTATAAAAATTCTAGTTTCTATCTGAATGCCTAAAATTAAACTAATTTACGTTACTTTAAATGAGTATCTTGACGACAGTGGTTGAACAGCTATCTACACACATATTTTTAAATTCAATTTTGATATTTTTCATATGATGAGATGAAGAAATGAGAATAAATGTCCTTTTGTCGGGTTCAGCAGCTTTTGGCCGTACTTTCGGTCTAATTCGACACATCTCTTTCTTTTTTACAAGAATATTTGGTTTGTTTGACGCTGTTTGTCACTACTTTGGATAGTTCTCTCCATAATACAACGATTTTACCAGTAAGTTCAATCAATCTAACTTATATACAGAATTATGACAGAAACGAACACTTAGCATTATGCTAAAGTAAATTTATTTTAAAAAAATTAAAAGAAATTATTTAGTTGAATGTGTATATAAGTAATTTCCAGTATGATATACATTTGTATGTACTATACTAAACAGGCATAGTTTGCTGCATTGACAAATTGACTTGAGCTTACAACATATAGCTAGTAAATTTTGTAAATATGTGAAAATACATTATTTTCTTCAGTGTAATAATGACTTTGCATCCCATGAGCGCCTTTTATGTACATTTGTAAATAGCCATCAGTGGTTTTGCTCATCAGAAATCGACAAGAATGTGACCTTCAACATCTCCTGAAAAGAAAGTACCCAGGCATTAAATGAATCAGCATCTTGTATGAATACGTGTCCGGCCTTGTTTGATTGTATTATAAGCTGATCTCTTCGCCACTTCGCCAAACCCCGTCGCAGACTCCTTTCCCATGAGAATTCTTAAAGTAGTGCCATGTTGTAAGGATATTAAAACTCTATATAAAATTTAAAATGCTTTTATTTCTATACTGCGACGTAAGGCCACCAGTAAAAAAAATCTGTGAAACTTCCACATCCAAATCATTTTTGATTGAATATCAAACAATTTATTGACTATGCCTAATACCATAGCAGCATTGTGACTTAATATTGCTGATACAAAGCAATACGATTTTACATCCACATTTCCAACAGCTTGTAATCGATTATAAACAACAACCGGATACAGGGTTACCTGAGACAGATTCAAGAAAGCAGATTGGATTTGGTCCATTAGAGTGCACGTATAATTCTCAGCAAAATCCATTTGGAAGAACAGTTGTCCAGGAGCAAGATTGTCTTTCAGTACTTCAGATGTCTCAAACTGCATATACATACGATAAACATGTTTCGAGAAACTCTTGAAGTCCTTCTCAAAGTTGTACAAGAACTCTTCAATATTACATTCATGGTGTACAAGCTTGGCACTTTTTCTAGGTTTATTTTCATATGGTGTCTAACACCATGTCAAATTTATGTCACTTAAATTAGAATGCATAGGTCTGATTTATTTAGGAAAATAAAGGATAGATAACAATGAACAAAATTGGGATTAAGAAAAAGAAGCCGGCAATATATTTTAGAAAATTGCTAGGGTTAATTAGTGTTTATATGGAGTATGTTTAGTGCTAATGGATATCATAAATAGTGACTAAAAATATCAAAATTGTTAAAATTTAGGTAATATCTCTATCCACAGTTATTTAAACAACCTCAATTAAATTATCAAAATAACTTGTATTCATATGACTAGTAAATCAATGCACAAAATATAAAATGATACTTTTTCGTACTTTTCTGATATGTCTAAATTCATATCAAATAATTTCACGGTAACGTACATTAGTTCCTTGACCATCAACTTTTTATATTCAAATCAAAAAAATTATCATCACTAGGAGAAAAATTTATTTCTTTACATTCTACATTTAAAACTAATACAAAAAAGAATGTTTTTAGCTACTTACCTATTTCAGTTTAACATTGATATATTTTCTGCGTGTTATAGAGTCCGGGTCACGTAAATTAGCATATTTCAAGGGAAAATGATTTCCTGATTTATATTAATTTATGTAACAAGTCAAAGTTATAAAACCTTATGCACTGCTTCACCGAGCATTTGAAGTATATATTGATGTAGTTTACATGTACTCACAAATAGCACTATTGCTTCTTATAATATTATATTAGTTTACACAGACATTAGCTAGGGACATAAAATATTTCACTGAATTTAGTCAATCAAAGTGACATCATTGATTAACGGATGCATCTATTATTAAATAAATGCTACCAGCTTTTTACAGCAGGCATACCGAACAAATGAATACTCAGTTCACTCTGCTCTTGTTACAGGGTTGCCACGCTTTTTCAAAGATCAAATTCCCTGACTTTTTAGTACAATAATATTCAGAAAAATTAGATAGATTTAGTAGAATCTTATAGTGAAATTTAATTAAAGTATTGTATACAGACTTAAAATACAAAAGGGCAATTGAATGTTAAATAATAAATGCATATTACAGTTCACCCTCTTTTAATTTGATAGACTTATCTAACCCTTTTAATTCAGATATTTTGGTATCTTTTTTGGTACGTAATGCATTTCATTTTATTAAAAGTTCTCTATAATTGCCAGTTTTTTCTGCTTCATAGGCAAGAGAATCTGCTCGATTAAGAGATAAATGTATGAATAAATTAGAATTCACACGAAGTGTGAACAAATTTTTAGGTTATTTTTTACCTAGAATGCATATAAAGAGGTGTTTAAAATATTTAATATATAAAATTCCCTGACTTCATGAAATTTTTCAGAAATATTTATAAATTCCCTGCCTTTTACCTGACTGATCAAATTCCCTGACCCGTGGCAATCCTGCTTGTACTTATGTTATGCAAGATCAGTAAGGGACTGCGCAAATGTGAATATGATCACTCTTATTGATAATTACCCAAGAAGGGAATAAGGGGAAATTAGATGAATGCATGAGAATATACCAAGAGATGACTGGGTGAAAATGCTGTTTTAAAATGGCCGGATGGGACAAAAAATTGAAAATATGTAAGAACGAAATACACATATCAGAGAAACCTGAATGGGGTGGAAGAAGCGATGCAGAGATAAATGAGATAAGAAACGACGTATGAGATGAAAAGTGAGAACAAGGCGATGATGATGATGATGCCTAGTGAGAATAATAAAGTTATAGCCTAAGGAGAATAGTGAATTTCAATCAGAAAGGATAACATAAATGTACATTATTCAAATTCATAATTGTGTACATATGATACACATATATACAGTTATAAAAACAGATTTGAAAAAATCATGGGAGAGAAAGAGAACACTATGAAAATAAAAAGTTGTCACGATCAAGAGATATTACTAAAAAATTGAACTGAAAAAAAGTAAACGAATTAGCTACACAAAATGTATAACTATAGTCAAAACAGGAATATTTTATGAAAATTAACAACATAAAATAGAGTAATAAAACGAAAATAAGAATGTGTATATTATTTTATTGGTATATAATACACAACAAAACTTATATAATCTGTGGTTACCAAAGTTGTTAATTTTACAATAGCTATTACTAAAAAAACGACTCTAACCAGAAACTACGATATAACTATCTTTCAGTTTCAATTTCATATTGTCAATAGGACTTGCGATCTGTATAAGTCGAAACTCAAGTAAAAAAATTATTCATAATATAAAAAAATTAAGTACTAACAAAACACATATAAAACATATGGAAAAAATTATTAGGGTCACTTTACACTACCATCCTAAGCCCTTGGAATGATTCATTCTTGTTGATTTAAAATGTATTTTCTTCTTTTTATTACACACAGTGAATCAAAAATGGACAAAATCATTAGAATAATCTGAGTCTATCATATGAATCTCAAAGCTACAATAGTATTTCAATTAAAATATAGTTGAATCATAAAAATATTAACAGACCTAAGAATATATTGGTCTGGTTTTTATATTATACACATTTAAATGCTTTATGAAGAAAACTATTTACAAAATAATCTAATTTTTATTATTTATATGACCATAGCAAAAATGTGAAATTAGAATAATTAGAAACAAAAAAGTAACATGTTTCATTTAAACGATAAATATGTTTGAACTTTGTTACAAAAAGCTAACTCATATCACAATTTAAATATATAAATTGAGGCAAAGAAGTACGCAATAACATAATTAAATAAATAAGAAGTACATTAAGTATATTACTAGGTACATTAAGTGCACTTCTATTTATTCTATTTAATTTTACTATAATAGTGTTAAATATGATTGAAAAAAAAACACTTATGTATTGTGTAATCACAATTAAATAACATAAGACACATCAATTTATAATCGGCATTAAATCAGAGCGTTAGTGACAAGGTTAATAAAGATTGAAACAAACAATAACCGATATATTCGCACTATATAGATCAACCATATTGAATAAGAATAAATATCTATTAAAATACGTTAACAAAGCTTTACCACAAACTAGTGCACCAGAAAAAACAAAGATTTATTGTTATAACGTACAATCTGTATTTCTCTAGTATGTATCTCTGCAACAAACGACCATTAACACGTATATATGCCATTATAACTTACTGTGTACTTATTTGTATTTGTTATTATTATTTGTAATTTGTATTTATTATATTATTTGTTCGACATATTGTATGTTTACTAAATGTAATGTTTTCGACATATTAATAAAAAAAATTATATTTAATTTTAACCTAGAAATTCGTTGATTATTCTGCTAGGAGGTTCGGACAATGGCATCCCGACATGATATTTCCTAATTAAATTATGTATAGTATTAAAAGTATTCTGTGAGCAAATAAAGAATTGTATACCAGAATAGGTAGATTGTTTTCTTGAAGGTTCTAAATAAAGTAAAATTTCATATAGCTCTTAAATATAGCGTTAAGAAATAAAAGATTAAACTAAAAATGTTGTAAAAAAACACAGATGGCTATAATTAACAACTCGACTCAGATATTCTATAGGTCAGGTAACCATTTCCATAAACTGTCGGCTCCATAACTCCTCTATAAAAACGTTCACTGTATGTAAACAGTGACTTTCTGAACGCACTTGTTCTGTATTAATTCATGCAATCGTTGTGTTCAACTTACATGAATATGTTAAGAATGACCCATTACTAATCTCCTTTCGCAATCTTATCAATCACTACGGTTTCTTAAAGTATATCCACCGCCATACATGTTCCACCAGGCCACAATTAGGATTTAATTCTATCACGGCACTGTAGATAAGCTTATCCAAAACACTTGCGTTTAAGATTTCTAAATTATAATAAGCTTTTATTCTTTCCAATCTTCGCTCAAAAAACTCAGGGCTCCCACATTGCTAATACTTATCGACACTGGAAATATCTTAATTTATAAGATCATTCATTGTAAAAACGATATGATCGCCTCTGTTCTTGTGCAAAGTAACTCAACATAAGCCAGAAATATAAAATCGGTATCGTTATTCATAGTCAACTTAATAACAACGTTTTTTCCCTGATGGACAAACAAGTGGTTCTAATTTTAAATATTTTTTTCGATCACCTACTCCTTGGTTTAATTGTGATATTACCAGTGCCAAGCGTAAAGTTCGCAAACTTGAAACTATTTGTCGAAAAACATGCACAGTGGCTGATCGATTATCTTTTATTTTTCATCACAATAAAGCCAATATTTTGATACATCATTCTAAACAAAAATATTATTCGGAATTAGATTTAACCAGTAAATACATTCTAAATAAGATTAGCCAAGTATCAATTCACTGCCTCTTTTTAATAAGTCAGTGACTTTATCTTAGTTTTCCTTCCTATTCAAAACATTCAAAATGTTGATCCTTCTCGCACATGCCTCCTTTAACAGTGGATTTCTACCTTCATCAGTAAAACGTGCTATCACCACAGCACTTTTTTAAAGTCCGGGTTGGAAAGTGAATCCTTAAGCAATTGTCGTCTACTCTGTTTAACTTTTATTCTTAAATTTATTGAAACTAAAAGATGAATAAGACTGAAAGAAGAAAGTCAAATTTTGACCAAACATGTATTTTTCTCAGTTGTATATCGTTAATTATCTGTGGGATGTATGTAAATGACTTCCAGGTGTAAGTAAACATGTCAAAATTGGACAAGTTGATTAAACCAAGATATTCGCCAAATACGTCTTAACTGTCAGTCACATGGTTAATTAATTTTGTTCCGTTAACTTTGCACTCTAGAAATCATTAATAATTAACTATGTTGAACACTTAATCATTATAATTATTCAAATTAAATATGATTTTTATGTAAATGAATATTTGCGAAAGTTGTAATATGTATCGTAATGTATTATATTACTATTAATAATATTAGTTAAATTAATCACATTACTTATAAGTAGCTAACACAATTTTATAATATATTTTATATAAATGCTGTAAAATTAAATATTTAAGCGAAACCAGAAACAAAATATAATTTTAAGGTCATACAGTAAATATGAAGTAATGATACAAATCATAGATCTTAGTAAATATATAATATGATAGGTTAAACATACTACTCGACACTTGCAAATTAATTCATTTAATTAAAAACTAAAATTTATTCAGTAACGCATAGAATATGGTTATTACTAGTGAAGTCTAATTTTCCATATGCTAAACATAAGTACATATTACACACTTAAAGAACTGTTTATATAAATCCACAATTAGTAATATATATTTCCGTATTTAACTTTCAAATAAAGTGACTAATTCAGAGGTAAATACTATAAAAAAAAAATTTCAAACATTATATTTCATATAATAACATTTCTAAACTATCGTTCAGTCAAATAACACTTTCATAATTTTTTAAAATCATTTTAAAATAATTACTTACGTTTGTAATGGGTGTATGAAATTGTTTATTTTGCAAAAACGTTAAAAAATAGAACAATACTATACGGAAATAATTTTTTCCGACAATTGATTATAAAAGTTTTACAAACCGAAACATTCTATGTTGAATATCAATAAGGTAATATAATTAAATAACAATATATTTTTAATTGATCAAGATAATTTAATCCGAATGAACTATTTGAATTACTTAAACATATATAACGGCTGCGAATAAACCAGTTGGAAAGAAAGTGAATAATATTATATTTGTCAACTATTCCTGTTTAATTTTTGGAAACTATAATATTTATTAATTAAAATGTAGGTGGGAAAATATAAACAAAAAATTGTCATATAACATATTTTAAATTATTACTAATTTAAATTTAACTCGTTATTTAACATAACATATGACCTACTCTTTCTTAATGTTGACTATATTGATAGTACATATTTCCGCTCATATGGATGTATATATTATCGGCACGATATTATCATGGCATATTTAACAATAATAAAATGATATATTGATTACAACATTATAAAAATACATGTCAGCTCACTAACGATTTTAGGAATTGAGTAGACTGAAATTATTATTAAATGTTGTTAGTGTTAAAATGTAATATGTGATCTCCAAACTTCAAGTCAAAAATATAATAACACTACTTTAGTAGTAACATATTATAATAATTAAAAAAATATATTATAAGTGATTTGCTTACCATTGTTAAATAAATAATAATTGTTAATTAAAATATGTCAATAAAAAAGACATAAATTAAAATTTTGCCTTTTTTCAGGACGTTACAAATTATGAAACAATCATAACATCTACAAAATGTAAATGATAAAATAAGAGGGAAAACCATAACAGTCAATGAAATGGCAATAAAGATGGCGGATTACTAACCAGATGACAAATAAACTAAGTGAAAATGTTAAAAGATAATGCAACGAATCGAGTGTATGAATGCATGGCCGTCGCCAGGATTTTTCAAAGGGTGTCGTTCTTTAAAAAGGGCACACCCGAGATAAAATTGCGTACCGTAGATGCACAATTTTCAGCGGGGTCTAGTGTACAGGGGCAGATTAATAGGGGAACGGGCTATATTTTTCGAAAAGTGGATTTATTTACCCTCGACCACTTAACCAATTGCAGATTTTATTAGATATATAATCGTATAATATTAAAATATACTATAGTAAAAATTAATACTTTGTATAAAAAAGGCACCATTATCAAAAAAGGGCAGAGTTTCAAAAAAGGGGGCCGTTCAAAAACCCCGCGAAAAAAACCATGTGAATGTAAACACGAAAGCTAATAGTGTAGAAATTGCAATATATAGGCTACTGATAAATATATTCAACATAAAAAAAAATTAAATTGTAAAAAAAATCAATACAAGAAGAAAGATAGAGATAAGTTTTTTCTAAAGGAGATGGAGAACAGAGAATACAGATGATTATAAATGGGAGGAATGAAAGTTTTGGATTGGTTTATTTATCTTAAGCTCATTTCAGTTTTTTTAAATTGTGATGATTCTAAAATAAAGCATATTTTTGTTGATATCATTGAATATCCCTCAACATTGTTATTTGAGATTTATCTAATAGATCGCAAGTTACGTTAGTGGACCTGTATGGTTGTAATAAATGTATCGCGATTATGTTCTACTTTAATCTTGTTTGTTTAATCTTTAATTTTTCTCAATCGTCCCTGTAGACTCTACTTTTCCTAAATTTTCTTAAAGACGCGGAAAGTTTTTTTTAAGGCATTTAAAGAGTCGTTGAACATTATTATTATCTTTTTAATCAATAATTAAATAACTATCATAATTTTAAAACAAGTAAACAATTATTACATGCTAACAAAAGTCTGCCTAAATTAACATTGAGAGTGTTTAATGCCGCTATGGATGATCTATGCTGTCAAATTTAATGTTTCATGTGAGGTGGAATAAATTTTATGAATTATAAAAATAATCTAAATGATTAAATACATTTAATTTGCAAAACACAGAAATAGTAAGTATAAAATGAAACTTATGATAAGAATGTAAGTGATTTTCATATTATCTCCCATAATGTTTTAACTCACTTTCATTTCTAGGTTCGAATTATGTTAATAGTAAGAACATTTCTCCCAATTAGAAATCAGTGCAGTCACTAGTTTTGAATAGAATTATATTGCACTGCTTCTTCCATTAACTATGAAAATTATATAATCAAGGGGTTGAAAATAATATTTTTCAAGTTATTTGCTTTAAATCTGGCAGACGCTGCTATAGTAAGTCCATACTTATTGAAATAATCATGTTATGCAAGGATCTTTGCTCTGAAAAGAATTGAGGTGAATGGCATTGTAATCTCCACATATCATTACTAAAATTTAATAAATTTTAGGGTGATGAGATATCAACCTACAGTATCGTTCGTCTACAAACCACTTAAAAGTTCCGACAGAAACTCTTTAGAAGAGTGGTTCCTAACGTTTGGTAGATGTAAATAAAAAAAAGATTACAAATTGGGCCAGTTTTGTTTACAAAAGGTAAGCAAAACAAATACAACCCAAACAAGTGTACTACAGCAATATAGGAGAAAATATATGAATAATTGACTTTCATAAGTTGATTTCATTATATTGATTTAATGTTTTAAAATGTATTTGGTACAGATTATGGTATTCTGTCATATACATTATAGCACTGCACAGCAAACAAAATTGACAGCATAGATTAAAGCATAGTTTAACGGGACAATGTCAAAGTCAATATAGATCATACTATTTTTTTAATTCGTAAATGTATTATTTCTGATGTATAAAAAATATAAAACATATAGATATCAAACGAAACAGTTAAAATCGTTTATGTTATACTAGTTAGACATAGTTTTGTTTAGATTTAATAAATAGATTTTCAATTTGGGTATCTTTAGTCTTGTATTCTAAACAAGTTTAATATTTATTTATTAAAAAATGAAACTTATTAACTTATTAAATTTAAAAAAACGTAAAAAATGTTATACACAGAAGCGATAAAAAAAGAATTGCTCAACTCTTGTGAATCTGTGAATTAGTACCTGTACCCGAATAAAGCAAAGGTGCAGAAAAAATAATTGACTATAAATTCATATACCACGATAAAATAATTTATAACTTTTGTATTAATTGTCCAAACACTTCGAAAACTTTGTTGACAAAAGTCTCGGACAATATATCAACTTAATTATTTTACTATTATATATTGATTCATATTATTGAGATTTATAGATTAAAAACACTACGTTTAGCAGTAAATTCTGATATAAATATTTAATGTCCTCCTTCTGCCGGCCAACTATATCTACTTGGTAACATTAGCTAATCAACGCAACTTTTGTTTGCTTATTTTTAAGAGCATAACTTTCTTTAAAATCTAACTAACTCAAGAACTCAAATCCTAGTTGAATTTTTTAAACAATTTTCCGATTTATTTATAAAAACAATGTTGTTAATGATAATTTCTAGTAACAGAGTAGTAAAAAAAATATTAGTAGCAGTAAAGAAAAGTAGTAAAAGAAAACAAGTTTTTAAAAAGTAGTCAAAAATATATTTAGTTTATTTTTTACAACAATATTTGAAATCCTCTGTGCGATAATCGGTTAACTGGCACAATTCGTTTCAGTCGCAATGACATTTAAAATAGATTAAGCCATAATATATATTTACAATGTTTTAGTTAAACATGTTATGTTTAGCACGTCATGAAAAAATATTTGAGGCAGTGAGTTAGTTCATAAAAAGATTTTTTGGTGCCACCTTCCTTTGCTACTCATTATTCTAAAAATGTCATTCATAAGATTAGGCTAATTTATTATGCACCGTGTCTCAATAGATAGCGTTCGCTCTGTGTGGTTTTTAATTTAAAAATACTAAAATTATTGTAGAAGTTAGATTATAATGTTCCATTTAATAGTAATTTAACAAAATAACTTGTAAATTAGAATTTCTGAGAAAATTACCAAAAATATTCGACACTTGTATTTAGATTACTCCAATGATAATATTTATTCTCTTAAATCACCATCTTGTAAAAAATATCTTGACTTTATTCATAATCGGTTC
>JAUZND010042033.1:0-16027 GCA_034780555.1 Coelogynopora nodosa | reverse complement strand
AGAATCTGTTATCAGAAGTAGAATCTGTTATCAGAAGTAGAATCTGTTATCAGAAGTAGAATCTGTTATCAGAAGTAGAATCTGTTATCAGAAGTAATTATAAAGAACATTTATTTTCCAAGGTCATGCGATCCCACCAAATGAAACTTTTAAAATGTTACAATGTCATCCTCAGTATAGTAAATAGTTATGTGTAAATGTAAATCAAAACAACAATTTTATATTTTATTAATTTATATGACCCCAAAATGCATATATCATTTTGTGAAAAATTATTTTATTTAGTTATGCAGCTAGAATTCACAAAAACATAACGTATGGTGACATCGAATAGTCATTAAAAACGCCTTTTTGTTAATTATACATGTTTATGTTGATTAGCAATAGAATTTGACACCAAATGAAATAGTTTATTATGCCACGTCATGTTTTGACTTCCGATTACATTAAAGATACATATAGTTGTATTTGACAGAATGTCAATTATCGTAAAAAGTTAATTGGTTTAATTTGTACGCGACAATGTAAAATATATAAAGGCCAATAACAATCCAACCATGTCAAGTGGAACATTGAAAACTAAATACCTGTACCCATTAAGCGCGACGCAGCGCGACGAGGCGTCGAGCGTCTAATAATGAATTTCAGTTCTCAGCTAGCACGAAGTGATGAGTCATATTTTGATGTTCTAATTAAGTTTAAGCAAATAAATTAAGTCAAAGAAATATGCATTTCATCGCGCGGCGTCGCAGACAAAGTTTAATAATTTCAACTTCAGTTACGGCGCGTCGAGTCGCGCTCGGTGTAAGGCTAAGTAATTGAAATGTACGCATTTAACTTATTTCGAACCGTTGCGTTGCGCTTTGTGGGTATACATGTAGGTCTTAAGTTATCGTGTTCTGGATGCTTATTTAATAGGTTATGCAAAGTTCACTTTATTATGATATCAAAATTGTTTATATCTTGCCATTATTAAGAAAATCTGTTAAAATGTATTATTCGAATTATCAAAACTTATACAATTAAACAAGAAGATGTATTAAATGCATCATTTTTTCCTAAAACCGTGGGTTTTGAGGATTAAAGTTTTGTCTCGTTCAGATACAAATATAAGCTGCATTCCGCCAAAATTAATCAAGAAAGATTCAACAAACAAATGGATAAATTTTATGATAGAATTATACTATACTAAAAATATTATACTTTGAAAACAGTAGTATCATACATCTGAATGAAGGTTTATTGTGCAACACAGTAGACCAAAGTGCAAAGAACAACTTCTGTCAATATATTAGAAATTTCCATGAAATCTTGAGAATATGTTTCATATTTAGTTAAAAATTATAATATTGCTTGAGCTCATTTAAATAATTGCATTACTTTCTCATTACGGTGAGAAGATCTCATTTCAAAAAAGGCTATATGCAATAAGAATATGTTTCGCAAGTGAGTTTGCTTCGAAATAATGGAAAAAATTGAATTTTACGGAGGGATAGACTCGACTTGGATTAAAAGTGATATGGGCGATATGGGCAACTATATATTAATATATTTGATAATAGATTACGCAGGAATATAATATATATAAAACGAACTAATTTTAAAATGACCTTTACTGATGAATTCGACATCGCTAAATGTTAGTTTATTGCAAATAATAATAAATGTGATCTCATAAAAGTGATCGCATACTACCAATCTGAAAACCTGATTGTACAATCAAAATCAGCTACATTCATTTAGTAATACAACCAATTTGAATAATATCAATCCGGTACTGATTGCGACACAATAAATGAGGGATTACAGTCGATAGAATAGCTCTGACCAGATTGTAAGTGTAATAATTGAACTCAGTCATATCTCAAATAATTAAAGTCCGTTACAGGGCTGTAGTTCAAATAAATAAGTGTACTTAAAAAACGATTACAAGTAATACATCAGCTTACAATTATAATTGTCAATTATTATAATTGCGATCTCACTACGTGACTTAGATGGAATTATTCTTGATGAAATCAACATGATCGGTAGTTATATACTAGCAGAAATCAATAAATACACTTAGAATACATTACATCAATTATTACCGATACTGATTGATCACAAGTGGCAAAATCTACCTCAATGACTTTGAAGTAGACGAAAACAGCTTTGTAGTTGAATAGGAAACCATAGTAACCAAAACTAACACTCAATTCTGATTAGTTTTAAGGAGAGCATAAGAATAGCCACATTGCGCTCCAGTGATCTGTTCTCCATACTACTATATTAACTGACAATAACGAATGGTTTTATTTTATTTCAACTAAAAAATGTACTTATTGAAGGAACAAATTTCAAAGTTTATGCCAAACTTGCTGTGTGTATTGCGTGAGTGTTGTGTCCATCCATCTCCCAGAGTTCAATCCCATACTGTCCGTCCAGGGTCGTGTTGGCGGTCTAGGTCCGCCACGATCATGTTTCTGTGTCCTTTTCAGAAATACGTTCTCGATGTTGTGACTGCCACGTCGACAGATGTGACTGAAAGGTTTCAACTTTCTTGTGTTGATGTTGTTGAGCAGACCTTTTGGGTTTTACAATCCCGTTAATACCTCAGCTTTTGTCTTGTTCGACCTTGGACTGTATCGAAATCTTTTGAATAATTAAGACAGCATATTAATAAGTACAAAGGCCCTTTGACTTCTACTATGTATTTCTATCAACCATAAATGTTCGCTATTTCATTCCGCGTTCCTCTTCCAACATGAAAATCAGCTTTCTCAGGTGGAATTTCTCGGTAAAACAATGGCTAAGAGGATTTTGTTGGTATGGGCAATGAGAGATATGTTTGTTGATTAATTGTTTAAACATACACCCACATGCCAGCTATCTTTGTTAAAACGAAAATTACGACTTTTCATAAATCGTTCTGCCATTCTTTGGTGTTCCAAATACGGTTTAATAATTAGTGTATATGATGCAAATACACTGGTAATATCATATACAACTTTATTTATGGTTCAAACTTCACGCATAGTTTTCACATTTGCTTTTATGTCTACGTTGATTCGCTAACGCGATTGTTTCAGGTGATAATTTAATGTTTACAATTATATTTCATTATCAATATGCTCAATATAAGATGCATTACCATTTATGTATATATATTATATATTATATATTATATATTATATATTATATATATTATATATTATATTATATATCCATGCAATAATCGTATAAAGATAAAATATTTTGATGAAAACATTTGTTGAAATCACACTCCCACACCCAGCAGAAAGGTAAATTCCTTTTGAGTGACTGTAAAGTTGCCTTAGTAATTGTCCCAACAAATAAACACTCTTATATGACCATTGATGGGGAAGCGGATATCATTGTTATATGGCACATGGCAGTAGGAAATTATCGCTAGCATTATCGCTGCGCAGTTGGAAATATATGTCGTACGATTGTTAAGCTTCAAAAATATGTTTATGCTACAGTTTTCGGTACACCCTGTGTATTTCTGTGTATTTCTGTACATCTCTCTGTATTATAGTTTTATCTTAGTTGTGCACCGATGAAGCCGTAAGGCGAAACGTCTGCAATAGACTAAATTAGGTATCTGAAGAAATTGTGTTTTTTGCTTTTCTTATACATATAGGTATTGTGTGGATTTTATAAGTTCATGTATTACTTCAAGGTCCGTTGCTTGGGTCTCTCGATTCACAATGTTTGGCTCTGGTTTAGCCTGTTCCACACTATAAAGCATGCATAACATGATTCTAGGTATGTTGCATTGTGTACACACAGTGCTTGAATTTGATGTAAATTGTCTTTCTTATTTTGAATAGTTGTTTGTACTAACGTTAGAACCAGAACTGAATAGCTTTGTTCACATTTAACCATAAATTTCATTTTTTTTCATTTTGTAAAAACAACGCACATGCTTTTTTATACTTTCAAAATTATTTTAAAATATGAATAATTCATTATTCTAATGACATCCACCTAATACGTTATAACTATCTAGTAAAATACGTTAGTAAGCATAGTAACATAACTATGTAGAAATCATACCAAACACTCTAAATAAAGCATTTTATTGTCGTCTCTTATGAGAGTATACATTTCGTTTGGGGCAGTTCGTTTATTAGATAAGTTTTCCAAAGTTCCGAATCATTCCCTATACGTACGTTAAATATATCATTTCAATGCACACCCGGTTATAATTATTACAATCTTCATCATAAACGACCACGTAAAGAAAACCTATTGCAAATGACCTCAGGTGGTGCTGTTATTGATGTATAGCGTTGTTAATTCTGATTTGTATTGTTTTTTAAAAACGTTGTTTGAAATATAATTTTACATGTTATATACTTTGAAGAAAATAATAGGTTTTGGAAAATAATGTATAACTTTTGAAACTATTTCAAGATAAAATTCAGAAAGTAATTAAAGGAAATTATATTCAACTCAGCTATGTGGATAAAAGAAGATTATTATAGGTCATCAGGCAAATTACAGAATACGTAATAATTTCGTTAAATGGATTAATTAGTAATTAGAATAACATTACTATTTCATCTGATGGTATTAAGAGCAATTATCAAAATCGACTTAAATTTGAGAACTGATGAAATTAAATTGTTTGTAAAGTTTATAACATTGATAGTTGAGAATAATATTAAAATTCGATGATAATTAGATTCTTCGATAACATATGTTCAAACAATAATTAATTATTTAATTAGGTACAGAAATGTTATCTTTAATTATTAATATATTAAACAAATATTTGTCTTATAGAAATATATATATATATATTATTATGGAATTATATAATATATAAATATTAAAAACATTATTTTATAGATTAAAACATAATATAAAAATATATTGTACATTTATTAAACTAATAAATATATACGTATACGTTATATACATACACGCATTTTATCTGTGAATCAATTGGTAGTTTATAAGAAAACATAATTGCACTGCGAAACATGAGCAAAGTAAAATGTTGAGAAATTACTGAATCATTTATTCATATGATAATATTTACCGTTTTATACAAAATTTTGTGAATGATAACCGTGAGACTAGAAATATTTATTCAATTAGAACTAAATGAAATAGTGCCCTCAAATTATCGTTGAGTAAATTTATAATTATTTTACAAAGGTATTTAAAATGAATTCAATTTTGATATTCTTTCAGCATAACGTTTTCGTCATTGCCAACAGTGAATTGATCATAAAATGTCAAATAAATAATTTTACTAATTTCTAATATTTGTTGACTTACGTTATTGTATTGACGCACGCACGGAAGTATATGTTGAACTCACTCACTACGACTTGACTGTATTAATAACAATTTAATATTAACAACCACAGTATTATATATATATATCATATTCGTAAAGATATTAAAATATGTAAGTGTGGGAAAATGTACTTTAAGCTCATAGCCAGCTGTTTCCATGGTGGGCCGACAGCAGTTGAGAATTACTTATTTATTAAAACAAAAGAGAATATATATCACAGGAACGAAAAGGCTGGCAATATATAAGTGGTACGTTTCAATCATTATTGAAGTATACTGTATGCGCATGTGGGTTAGTAATATGGGTATTGTTACAGATATTATGCTTATTATTATGAGCAGATGCGTACTCCTCAACCCTGCACATTATTGATTTTTTTACTCTTTGCGCAGACATTATGTTGGTGTCTTTTTATATGATTATATTTTTCTAGTATTTTATGGTATAAGTGGATCGCAGATCATTTTGACGGACTGTGAATTGGCTTTTTGATATTTTTTAAATTTAAAAATATGTTGTTTGTAGAAAAACGCTTCATTGTAGAAATATATGTCGAAATAATAACGAATGCGTATTTAAACATTTTCGCTATTAAATTTAATATTTTATATTGAATACATATAAAATAATATTTTAATAAATTAATATTAAATTTAATGATATAATATATCTATATATATGATTATATATTATAATGTAATACTATAATAATAAGTATAAGATATAATAATAAATATAATATATAATGAAATTTAAAAAATAAAATATAAATAACTAAATATAACATTCACAAAGCAATATTTAGAAATGAAAAAAATTATAAAAATAAATATTAAACATCATATATTAAAAAGATATATATAATAATAATATATAGCACACAATAATAAAATAAAAAATATAATACAGTATATACATAATGAATAATTAATTTATATTATGAGCTATACTCATACTACTAATTGAAAACGAATACTTCTGTAGGCAGCTTGAGTCAGCTCATTCAAATCGATTGACATAAGAACTGCACTAGCTATGATACAGTCGGTCATATTGTATGCGCTGGAAGGCTATCGGCAGCTTCTTTCGCCCATCTCAGTTAAATCTAAAATCATTCCATTAACAGTCTACTAAGTATACAATTATCAGACTAGTGTAATGATTGCCTCACGAAATGAATGATTGTATAACTTACTTTTTAGAGCACCTGAATGATGATGGCAATTTTGACACCTTTATACATTTGTAACAACCCTGATTATAAATAAACCAATTTTTTTTTTAAGTAATTCAAATTAACACACTATTTTAGTGCTTTATTAAATGCATTCGAGGCAAATTTTGAGGAAGAATCCATAATTCACTGTGGTTTACAACCAACTTTTAGTGTCGAATAAACAGTTCGTTAAAAACGCTAATGTCAACATCTGCTTGATTTATTTATTACAAATTTGTAAATATTAAGTCTTTTTAGTTGATGTCTTCTTTAGCATTCTAGGAAGTAAATATTGATGATTTTTGACGTATTCATCATGATAAATAAAATTAAATGTTTGACGTTAATTTTAAAAAAATATATAAGAGTATTTTATATGCTTACGACCAGACCTTTACTATTTGAATTGTCGTATAGAAAGGATTTAAAAAATATGTTGTTTACTTGTCGGATAATAGTCGTATGTATAATATGTCGGATAATGACTTATTTAATAATTTAGCCATTTATCAAGTAGAATTTTAGATTTTAAAATTTGGTGGTGATTGCAAGCAAATAAATGTTTAATGTAATAATATAATATAATAA
Organism: Coelogynopora nodosa; assembly: GCA_034780555.1. Classification (NCBI taxonomy): domain Eukaryota; kingdom Metazoa; phylum Platyhelminthes; order Proseriata; family Coelogynoporidae; genus Coelogynopora; species Coelogynopora nodosa. The sequence continues at coordinate 8,906 of JAUZND010042033.1, read as the reverse complement.
TATAAATATATAAACATAATAATATAATAATGTAATAATATTAGAATTCTACATAGTATAGGCTACATAGTATTGTTTTTGATTAAATTTATCTTTATTTCTAAAATACATAATAGGTTATATATTATATGGACTAAAATATATATAGTCGAGTATTGTAATACGCATTTTTACTTTTATTATTATTTTATTAATACTGTATAATATTACAATAATGTATGCAATACAAAATAGTTTTATGCTTAAATATACATACTTCATAATTTTGAAATTGTTCTTTTTGTGTATTAAAAATATTGTAACAAATCTCAATAAAAAAAATGAGTCCAACCGATAATAATACTTTAATAAAATAAGTTATACACTAATTTCAGAATAGTATTAATAAAATTTCACTAATTATTTCGCTTTAAGTTGCACCTTATGGATCTAAAACACAACTTAATGTTTAAGTGATATGATTAAGTGTTTAACAGGATAATAGGTATGTATATTGCGTGGGAATATATATTTAGTGCACTGTAAACCGAATCTACAATGAATGTAAAACATGTCCATTCATCATGGGGGGTCCCAGGGGTTCTGGAACCCCTCCCTTAAAAACAAACCGGCCTTTTCATGTTGATTTTACTTATACTTTTCTCAGTTCATTATTTCTATGTTAGTTGGAATATCATTTTCAAATTTCAGGACAAGTGCCTTTTTTGTAATATTGGAACCCCTCCTTATTGGAACCGCGCCTGTCCATGAATGTGAAATTAAAGTAAACAAGATTTAACACTTAACACAATATTTACAGGCAAGTGCCGCTAAACCGATAAGAGGGATTGAAAAGATTGTTTCAGTTGACTGTTTTGCAATCTGCTGCGATATATAATTTGTAATAAATTATATATTACTGTAATATGCTGTGGTTTATAATTTGTAATCTTTACATTATACTGTAATATGCTGTAATTTATAATTTGTAATCTTTAAATTATACTGTAATATGCTGTGGTTTATAATTTGTAATCTTTTAATTATACTCTAATATGCTGTAATTTATTATTTGATTTGTAATCTTTACATAATATAATATTCTGTAATTTGTAATTTTTACATACTGCAATCTACTGTAATTCTATATAATGTGAACTAGGTGTGGGCGGCATAATTAATGTTGTATATATTCCTACAAATTACATACTGATTCAACGAGGCTTTCCACAAATTTTTTGTGGAGTCTTAATCGGATGAAAATTATGAATTAGGCCTTAAGTCATCACAACCTAATCACGTATTATAGTATAAAAAAACGTCATTGGGCGGATATTGCTTCGATGACGCATTATTTTTAGAGTGGAGTTGTTCGTAAGCTATTGTCGTAAACAATATATTTTACATTTGTAAAGTTTAGTTATTTTTGGGCTACATTAATTATTAGCATTGAAAATTCTTCATAATATTCGAAAATGTAAAATGTTGGATAAGAAGAATTATAATTAAAACATGTAAAATAATGTAAAATGTTGCGAGGAAACATGACAAAATTACACTTTATATATATATAAAGTACAAATTTGTCATTTTCCTTAATTTTTACCAAAATTGTTTTATGTTAATGTTATGGTAAATAATATAATGTGAACTTTAATAAATATAGACGAATGTTGTTGGGATTTAATATTCATACGCATGTTGGGATTTAAGCAGCTTCAGAATTCTTAAGTAAATAACATTATGTACGAATATTTATTATATTGCGAAAAACAACAAGATACGAATTATCTTAAAAATGTCATAATTACACAAAACATTATAGGGAAAATAATTTGTTACAAAAAAAAATTTACACAAAAAAAACAATATCAATTATAATTGGTGATCAATCCCTAGTTCTGTTTTATTTAGCCTTATTCCTCAGCCTAAGTCAAGTTATTTATCGGCTTGAAACATAAATACATAATGTATGCTTACGTTAAATTAATCGCAGGGGACAAGTCATGTAGGGCTACACAGGAGGTCATAATACAGGGTGCGCAGGTCATAGTTTGTATACACAGGCGGGGGGAACACAAAGACTTATGATTGATCAGGGAAGTTGTGTATATTATTTTTATAATTATTCTATTTTTGATTCTTGTATTTTAACTTTTGACAGTTACCTCGTGTTTGCTGGTATCATTACCCTTAATTAAATTTATTGTTTAACTTTGTTTAACTTTGTTTAACTATATCTAATTTAATTGCTAATTATTACTTTCTAATGTAACTAAATTTATTTGTCATGCTAATATTTCTAGATTATGGCGCGACGTACCTGTGCATACAAAAAGGTTTATAGCTTTCACTACTCTTTTTTTTGCAACAGCTTGTGAAAAGGTTTATATGCTGCTGCAAAGAAAGATTTCGCTTCAATAATTTGCTCCAAAAAAGGTAGAATAATTTTATTAGAATAAAAAAAATATATATATATAAATAAATATATAAAAATATATATATATAAACTTGATATTTGATAGCTTTCGCTCATAAGGGTAGCTAAACATTATGACATAACAAATGGCGAAAGCAGTCACATCGAAGCAAACATTTTGACTTCAAAAGCCAGGGTAGCGAGAGTGGAAGCTAAAGTTCCTTTTGCGCATATACGCCATATATGGAGAAAAAGTCTAATATAATAATTTTTTTGCTAAATTATTCGGCACTAAACTTTTATCTAAATATATTACTTTAGCAATATTTCTAAAAAAAAAATTATACGTGTAATTTTGTTTACTAATTTAGTAATATAAAATTAACTTAAAATATGTTATTGTTCCCTTCCATGCAGATATTACCAAATTGCTTTATAGGTGCATTTTTAAAGTCAAACACCCCTTGTTCACAAGAACCAAGAACGTAAATTTGAAAAAAGAACTCTATTGTTATTATAATTATTATATTATAATATATTTTATTATTTTCATGATTATATGTTTATGAAGGATATTAGTTGTATAATTATTTTGTAAAATAAAAACATACCGTAACATATAATGTTTCCATTATGTGATATATAATAATAAGAATTCTATCAATGTATAGCCTACATATAACACTGAAAACGATATAACTTCATGAATAAATAAGCTATAATTAATATACCAAAATATTTATTAATATTTTAATATATTTTTATGAATATATTTATACCAATATATTTATGAAAATATATACTAGAATACATTTTATACTGTAGATATATAACTTTTTTAATGAATGTTATATCACACATAATAAAAGAACACGTAGGCTGCAGTTTGCATTTTGAATTACGTTACAATTCAAACATATACATTTAAAAATAAATACAAACACAGTTATAGTTTACAATTAATAACTATTTAAAATTTTAAAAAACTTCTGTATTTTGGATCCAATATGATACAGTACTATAATATATTGCAATGAGTTAAAAAACACCAAAAAAATATGATACCATTGTTTTGCTTTGATCCCATAGCTTTATCAATTACTAAAAAAAACTTTTTGAGGAAAATTATAATAATTATAGTTGATTAAAATCATAAAATGTAAAACGATTAATATTTAAAATATTATTTGAATTAATAAGGTGAATAGAAAACATATATCATACGTAAGCAATATAAAAATTAGTAATTAAATTTTAATCAATCAACTTAACTACAATATAAGTAATGTTGTAATATATCAATAGTATATACTATATATTGTATATTGTATGTACAGACTTAAAGAAATGACATGATTTTGAATGATATATGGATGAGCTAATTGAAATATCACAATTTCCAAAAATTCATAAAATATTGCTAAAATTAGTTATGATATTTTGAAATGCGCTATGCTCAATAACAATACACCAACAAGTTACTACCAAGCTTAAATAGAAATTGTTTCTAAAAATACCCCATCAAGGCATAGGCCTACCTATAACATCAGCAATTCTTGCTTTTTAAATTCCAGCATATCATTTTTTGCATTATTTGTGTTTTACCGAAATGCTCTTATTTTAGCTTTTATAAAGACAAAGTTGATTTATGAATTTCATTTTGAAAATTACCTGCTATGGCTCATATACAATCAATTTGTTTATCACAAAAATGTATTCAGTAAAATGCTTCTTTCTAATGATAATGCTGTGGATGCAAAAATTCGGTTAATATAAATTATACTTGGTTACTTGGAATATACATTAATTGTTTTAATAAATCAACTCAAGACTGTATCAACTTAACCCTCAAACCCTTAAAGACTTTTTATTTCGAATGCTACAATCACATAAATTGTAAGTAGGTAGAAGTGGCATGCATTTACATTGAAAGAATTTCCAATGACTGGAATGATTTCATTCAATGTATAGCACATGTTAAAAATAAACACATTAATTGTTAAGATAACTGTTTTTAAAACACACCGTGGTCTTGCAGAATTTCATAAGAATTTTCTCTATCTGACAAGTAATAACAAATATTAATGTCTTGATAAGATTAGCGATATAATAAGATATGAAATGTATAATATTGACAGATAATTTTGCTATGTGATGATTTTTTTATTAATTAATAATGTTTACCTATACAGTTTTCAGATTTATAATCTTTAATACGTGTTTATATAAATTAGTACGATAAATTAAAATTTACAGTATAAATACATGCTTTTCTAATAAAGAAGCTACTCTATATTTTCTACAAAATAAAATGCAAAAACATGTAGCCTACCTTAAATAATTAGCAGTCTAGGTATCCATAAATAAACAATTTAATGTTTAAATTAATTTAAGCGTATACGTTCTCATAAATCTAAGTTTGTGTTCATTAGCGAAATATATTTGATATACCTTTTTTAAATCACGGTTTTGTCAATAAGTTTATAACGCACCTTATTTAAAATTCAAATATGAAGTATAAAGCGGATTAAAAGGATAACTTTTTAAAAAGATAATACGGATAATCCATAAAAGTTTAATATATAAAAATTTGAGAACTAGAAATCCTTTATATTAATATTTAATTATAGAAATAAGTTAATTAATATAATACATATATAGTGTTACATGTTTATATAATATGGAATACGCTGACATAGTCCCTTCATGATTTTTTGTTCAAAAGCAGCAGAATGTCTGCAAGAAATATCATAAGCCTTATTAATATCTCAGCGGAGTAAGGAATGTTTATTGTATTATTTGAAATTTATTTCACAATGCCACGTATATGCGGCGTAACACCTTTTTAATTTGGGGGACCATTCCCATTGCATAAATTTTTTCTATGAAGGAGCTGCATATACTTTTGCTAATTTAAAAAAGCCAATTTGTTAACTTCTGATGTATTTTAATATCTATTATAAATATTTATACATGCACATAATTATAATGAGATTTTTGTAATGCACATTCTCATTTACTATATTATTATACTATAGTCTAAGCTTATAGACAATAGTGACAGTGTCATGACTCATGCACAAATACATGGCAATATCATTAAAAGACAATATTTATATATATTATTAACCACCCATAAAGATATATTACTAAAAACTAATGTCATAAAAAATGATAAAATTGGCATCTCTCATTGGAAGCAGGTCAACTTGTAAACGATTCAACTCGTAATTGTAAACAGCTATGCCTATACTTATAGTCAACCCGTAAACAAGTCAACTCATAAATGGGTCAAGTTGTAAATGTGTATATGAGTCAACTCGTAAACTTTTTAAGTGAATCTGAAACAAAACCAATTCAATCTCTGTTAATATGAACATGTTAAGTTTTCCTTACTTTTAAAATGTTAACAATTTTAATTTTTTAACAAAGTTTAATTGATTAAAAATTAAATTAATTAAATCATAAAAAGTAGATACCAAATGAAAATTATTTTATTAATAATGATACGTGTGATAGAATGATCTACATTAAAAAACATTATATATAATATATCTTACACTTTACAGTAAATTATATAAAGTTGAAATATTCAAGAACAAGAATGTTTAATACAATTAAATAAATTAAAGCAGAATACAATAAAATATACCATAATTAGTATACTGGCAAAATAAATTAGCAGCTATACACCTATGCAGAATAAGATACCTAAAAATCAATAATATAAAAATAATAAAATGGTCTAGGTTATCCAACACATAAAATTACAGTAAAAGTAAAGTGATACTATATATCATGAAACCAGTAACAAATAATGAATAAAATAATAACAGTGATTAAATAAATATGGGTGATATAAAACACAAATAAGAAAAAGCCTAAACTGATAGCACATCAATATTATGCAACATATACAATTGCAGTATAAGATCAAAATGATATAAAATATAGATCCAAAAACAGATACCTAAGACCTAAGGAATAAACTAATAACAGTGACTAAATAATACACAAATAAATGTTACAGATTCATTGGATATAAAGAACAATTGAGAAAAAGTCTAAAATGATAAAACATCAATATTATAAAAACTTATTGTGGCACAGTTAGTGAATATAACACACTCATTGAATGTAAAAGTTGAGACATTGTTTTTTCCCCAGCATCATAGGCATCCCAGGCTGCAAAAATTCTGCCTTCCATTTGGCAAACAGAGGCCCACTGTAGTCGTTTCAGGCTGTTGTCCCTCACCAATTGAAGTTGAAGGGTGACTAAATGCGACTCGTCATGGAGGAGTTGTAGCAGCAGGTAAAAAAGAAGGTTAGCTTTGTTCGCAGTTGCATTTGTGGTACCATCCTGAAATAAGATTTGACATATTAAAAGTTTTCAATATGTTTTCCATTTACACATATTTCTAAGACTTACAGATGTCGCAGTATATATTTGGCTTTATGCATATATATAGTATTGCATTTTTGTATTATTGTTTATAAGTATAATGATACATATAAATAATAAAATTGCTTAGTGTTAGTGAAGTTAAATTTCAATTCTTGATTTGAATTAATTATGACAACAAGAATAATAACAACTAGTAAAAATCTGTGTATGCTGTTGTATACAATAACAGAACTATATTCAGTCATTCAGATTTGTGTAACATATGTTTAAGTGTACAATACTTATAAATGATTAAGACCATTAACTTTATCAACAAACAATGTTACAATAAGTAAAGATAGCAAACAACAGGTGAAATTTTTAAAGGATAATTAGCATGAATTTAAGGATGAAATATATTATTATAGTGCTTATATAGTTTTCATATTATATGATGTCATATTACTTATATAATTATTATACTTATATATTAATAAATGTTTCCATACTAATTATTCAGGCAATTTGCCTCATTATAAACTATGTTCAAATAAGGATTATTATGCTCCTATGAATATATGCTCAAATATGAATAATAGAACAGGATGCTACAAATTTATTTTATTTTAGACCACTTATTTACCCTCAACATGGTTATTAGAATGGATGGCTCTTTGATACACACTCCAGGACTCAACTGGACACACAGTGGACTCGATCCAGCTTGCTCAAACGTATTGGAGTAGAGCGCTGACTTGTTTGTGGTTATTTCTTTGGACGAGCTCTTCAAAAGCTGGTCCAATGTGTTCCGAAGGCAAAAATGAAAGGGCCATAACATTCCAGATGTGGAGGTGGACTGCATCATGGGCATTGTAGGCAACCCGGAGACCAAGTTCCTGGACATTTCACCACATGGCCTGGCTCCAGTGGAATGCACAACCTTTGATCTTTGGAATCATTGGGAAAGCATGGGAAATAGTTCTCCACACCTCTATCAGAAAATAGGATATAATATATAATTAAGACATACAATAATACAAAAAAAGTGTGAAATTATGATACAGTAATAAAACGATGCACTTGTGTACTAGTGGTGAATATTATGTTACTAAATATAATGATATCAATTGTTATGTATTAACCCAATCCCTACCATAAGATTCTAGGGATTACTCTACATTAGGTAACTTATACGATTTAGTGTAAATAAGTGAGTCCCCATTGTTATCTTATTTATAATAGATAATAATATATTATAATATATTGCCTGACTGGTGACTAAAAATTACATACCTATAGCATGTACCCAACAGGTTTTATTATGTGTACTTAGTCTATTCATAACACAATTACATAAATACATACATATATACATATATAAGCTTTGTTATAACTGTTATAATTGTTATAAATCTGGCTTTATTAAATAGTAATCAGTCACAACCAACTATAATCTGAAGTAGATTTGCAATTAGGCTTTGACAATTTTTAGTTAGCCAGAGTTACGCAAATAGCGTTCTGGGCAATAAAGTACATTTAATTTATAAATATAATAATGAAATATTATTTTGCAGGCTGTACTATACTTAATCTAAAATCATTAAAATCTGATTTTTGTCAAAAAATGACCTATGCAATCAGTAATTTTTGACGATACTGACTTATGCAATCAGTGCTTGACAACGATTATATGTATTTCTCCTAAATAGCGGTATACAACATAATATTATTAATTCATAAATACTAGGTGTATTAAAACAGGTACCTATGTATACACTACTATACAGGAATGTGTGTGTGTATATGTTCATGCATTAATTACACAGGTATGATTTTGTTAACTTATGAACACTTTTATGAATTGTCTATGAATTAATATGAAATAGGTATTTGAGAATTCACATTGTTGAATGCCAGCATTATTCATCAAGGTCCGGCGTTTGCAGCGAATTGACACAGACAAGCATCATTGTCGATTGTTTCTTCTTTGTTGGTTGGTTGGTTGAGTTCCTCCATTGTCCATGGACATTACGGTTGGCCGCGGAGGCTTAAGATACGCGACGATCTCTTCAGGTTTGCAATTATTGATGTTGGGTGGGGTCTGCGCGAAGTGCGTTGAGCGGT
>JAUZND010042022.1:0-20816 GCA_034780555.1 Coelogynopora nodosa | reverse complement strand
GTGCTCGTCCACCCGCTTGAAGGCCTGCGGAGTAGGGGGGGGGGGAGGTAGAGCGGGTGAGGTGTGCGGTGAAATGTATAGGAAGATGGAGTGGAGAGAGGGAGGAAAACAGAGAAAAACGAGAAAGAAGAGGAGGAAGAGCGGAAAGGGAGGGAAGTGACAGGAGTAGAAGACTAGATGAAATAATTAAAAATGTGCTAAAACTGGAAATGTATATATTTAATACGTCTAACAAAAGAATACTGAAAATTTTCATTTGATAAATGTATAACTTCCTAGTGTTGCAAGATGTACATTTTTAAAATTTCCTTCACAAAAGAATGACGTCAATTACCACAAACTAATAAATGTGGGTTTTTCATTTTGGATATCATCAGTGTATCATATGAAACTATTAAAATAAATTAAAATGGGAAAGGAAACACTTATTATAATTGAAGTCAACAGAAATATTGCATTCTAAATATATACTATTTGCAACGTAACTCCACTTTGTAGGTGTATCTATGTATGTTAAAATAAATACAACCTAATATGAAATCCTATTATAATGCAGTTTATGAAAACGACATAATGTAGAAGCACTCTTCAATGAAATACAGCGTCATTACAATAAAATAATGTCAAGATAATATGATTCTCGCTTTTACATTAATTATTATAATATCAATTGCAGAAGACAGTAAAGGCCTCGTTATACACAATGTGGCACTGGATGTTTATTTTTATCCCGCTACCACACCCAAGAAACGGAACATATTGGCATCTTGTAAAGTTGATGTTGATAATATAAGTGTAACTTCTCCATGCCTAAAGGAGATAGTAATAAAAATGCATCTCTTCAATTAGTTTTTTTCAGGTGCCTCCAATTTCATCGTATCCTTTTATACAGATTATCATAAAAATTCTTGCTAATTTAGTCGGTCGTATATAAAAAAAGTATGGACCCATCATCACAAATAATGATAAAATTGGTTTATATAACAACAATAAACATTCTACAATATAATTTTACCTTATTGCATTTTGTGAAATATGAAGTATTTACAATTATCAGAATTTCTGTAAAGCCTAAACACACTTCTTTTAAGATTTATTGAAATGAAAGCAAAAATAATTGCTAAATTCTCAAGCAAGATTTAGGTGTCTATATAGTAAGTTTTATTTTACTACCAACAATAACAGGATAGTTGATGCTTATATTATTATAACACCAATATTTTAAAAATAAAATGGACAAATATTAATAAGAATAATACAAGTTAATAATATACATGCTCGGCTGACAATATCCAATAGGAACTCGGAACAGTTGTAAACAATATTCGTCACACCGAAACGTGACCAGCTTATCGGCAGAAAAGTTTGTCTTCGATTTCACCAAATATTTTGTTTAATTGTGGATATTGCGGTTATCATAAGCCTGGAACCATTGTTACATTCCACGTTTTTTGGTGTCATAAATCAACGTCTACGTATTCCAAATAGCTCCACATAATTCGACTGATCACCGTCAGCGGTTATTTAGTTTAATTTATTTTCTTTCTTTTTTTAAATACTACCTTTTTAGTTAGACATTCCTTTACTCCAAACACTTGAAGTTCAACTAACATTATTTGAACCAAAACTAAAACATAGCCGGTTTGGACACAACATATTATTGTTTACAACTGAACAAAACGGGGAAATCAAACTTGCAATTATATTGTTAAGTCAGGAACAATGAGCCTCCTGACGGACGGAGAAGGATCAACTGACTATAACCAGGGAGTACTCCCTGCTATAACTAACCACTTACGCAGCATAGATGCGGGAGAAACCAGCCAAAGAAATGAATTAAGATCACCTACTGTTACTATATTTATTTGCTCTGCTATTAGTTCATGACAGCTATGGGGTAAGATCAGGTGGTTCCATAAAAAACAAGGATATTGATCGGGCGGTGGTTCTGCTGTTTTCGCTGCAGTTGCGTCAATGAATTCCTCAATCAAATGAAAAACTGTTTAACGTGTATGTTGAATAGCATTGCAGAAAATATTATATTCAAAGTAAAGTCGTTACAGTCACACTTATGCCAATTATATAGATCTGGTAATATTTCCTTGGAGATAATATTTATATATGGTAGACATCTTCAGCTACATATGCAATCTATCTCAAACCTATTGACAATCAATCAAGAAAAATAATTGACATTACCATATCTAGGGTATTTATAAGTGTTTAGAATAAAACATTTGATGGTCGTTTATAAATTTAGTTAAAAAAATTATCTGAAACTTACTAAACTATTAAGAAGTAATTATTTAAATAATTATTAATTAATTATACCATCTTACATTTTAATTCCGCTAATACACATACCCCGACACTTCAACTCAAAACCTACAAAATAGCCATATTTGCATTTTGCTAAGATATGTGTCTTTTTTAAATCTTAAGTAAAAGCAGCATATACCAATTTCTTACAACAACTTATATTTTCAGCTGGACACAGTGCCAATAAAATTGACCCAAATACGATTAAATTATTTTCCCGAAGGAAAAAATATGAGAGAGTGAGTTGGAGAGAGAGATTGGGAGAGAGATAGCCAGAAAGATTAAACTTCGAAATGACAAACTTTTTTGTTACCTGAAAGGCCTCCTCATTGAGCGGAACAGTTTCTAAACGTTCCGGTGGTAGAGCATTCGGCAGAGGTTTCAGCGCGGTTTCTGTGTCCACTGTTTTCGGGATGAATTCCTTCGGGGGCTCCCGTTGAACCGGACCTTTACAGAGAAATGAGGGGAAAGGGAGGGGTCAACGTGATAACCCTATGTGATGACAAAGATGTCACAACTAAAAATTAAAATTTTGAGAATGAGTGAAAGTGGAGCGGATCGGATTCTTGATGTTTGGAGCATTAAGTTTAGAAGACACAAACAAATAAAATGTTTAAGTGTAAAGATTTAAATGTCATATAATAAAATCATCACTATTCTAACATTGCTGTCATTGAACAAAAAATTAAATACAGAATAGATGATGAATAAGTTGTTTCAGAACACTAATTATACACCTTGAAGGTTTAATAGAAATACGTCTAAATTTGTATAGAAAAAATTCAACTATTATTTTAACCATCAAAACAATTCCTCTTTGGCAGAAAAAAGACCCTCGTTAAAATGGTCACAGACAGGATAATTATATGTTCTTATAAAATAATTTAGTTTACAGAAAAGGCATTAGTATCCTACGTAAATCTTTTAACAATTGCATCCATATTTAGAAGATGCACTTTGTTTTTCACACTTCTTCCTGTATGTATGTATTCAAAGTGTTGCAGCGGTTTTTATAGTTTCATGTTCAGAAGAAAAAAAGTGTTGATTTCTCTTATAGATGTCTGAGCAAGCGACAAATATATAAACGTATGCCGAAATTTTTTTTCTAGAAATAAAAACTCCATGTTATTTTTTAAGACTGCATATCATTTTTGTAAAAGGAGTTTTAGTTTAAACATATTCGTGAAGTTTTGACTTATATAATATATAATTATATATATATATATTAAAATGTCTTTAAAAATGTCTTAGCATGTCGCAAAAATGAAACTTAACACCGGAGGAAAATGGAAATACTTTTTTAGTCTTTTTGTTAATTTATTATATAGAAGACAGAGGGACGTAAATATAATATAGGGAAAAAAATATTGACCAGAATTTCAACATTATTTATTTCATGTCACACATGTATAACATGTATACATTATGTATATTTAATTATTATGTGAGCCTAATCTTTCAATACGTACGTCAAGTAGTAAACACTTTGCAATTATTGACAATAAGCCGACATATAATAATTAAGAAAGACATTAACATTAATTTAATCATACTGGCTTAGTATATTTAAAAGACAAATATATATATTTTGATAGTGCTTTAATGTTTAGTTTTCTTGTTCAGATATTTAAAATAGTATATACATTTTACAACATCTTTGAATAATGCAGATCCTAGTCTATATATTGTATATACATCAAGGTGCATAATGATACACCATGGGGCACAGGATGCTTTGAGGGATTGAACTTGTTTCTCTTAAAAAATGGTTTAAACTTTATCGGAGCATTAAATGGTTTAATATCGGGGTCATATACGTATATATATACATATATAAACTCTTTAGGTTTTTTTATTTACTAAATAGTAATAATAATTGTTGTTTATTAAATAGTCATAAGTTTTGATACATTAATTTAATTAATTTTACTATAATTTTACCTTTTTGTTAGAAAATAACGATTTATGACGATTATTAAACCCCTATGATTAATTTCGCGTTAAAATGTTATGTTTTATTTATTTATTTATTTCATTTATTTAATATTATATTCAATTTATTTATTTAAGTACCGAAGCCTTAGGATCACACACAACAGTGCTTTAACTGTTGCTACCAATAATTTTAGATCTATACTAAACACGATAGATTGGATACTTTAGTATAATGTACAAAAAATTAGTGAGAACGATTAATGGATAGTGCAATATATAAATAATAACTTTAAGTAAACGTATTGAAAACATACACACTTAAAACTTTAAATTTGTCACAAAATACAAACATTAAAAGAAAAAATAATATAGAATAAAATAACAGTTCTGTATTTTGAAGCATCAATTTCTGATAGCCAGTAGGGCCTACTCTGTATAATGAAATCTCCTAAAAAAGATTACCTTTGCCGCAAATATGTTGCTCTAATAAGCTGTCAAAATGGCTGAAATAATTATAACAATTTTGAAATATTTTTAAAGGTCAACTATTTCCTCGTCAATATTGAAACAACATAAAAAGAGAGTTGAATTTACACTCACGCAAGATTTCATTAATTATTTGACATCCCAATGAACAGACCAGATAGACACGCAAATGTGGTAATCTTACTTGTCATCAATATAATGACCAGTTTGCGTCGTAATTTATGAGTTTACCTCCTGACTGTTGCACGCCAGCTGGATGAAGAGCGCTCTCGGGTGCACTGCATACTGCCTACCAAATGATTCATGAATAATTAGTCGCAAGTAGATGAATTGTTCAATTTTGGCATCGAATTAATGTCTTTTCGTAAACAATATCACTAATTTATGTGTATAATAATGGACTACTATGTATTATTATTTTAAAAAATAATTCCGCGGTTTAAAAATCAATTTACGATAATGTTTTCAAAGGAACGATACTTCATAATATTGTACTTTTTCATAATAGACATTTTGATTATAATCAATCATTATTTATAAATTAAATTTTCTACCTATATCTAGAACTACTGTATACTTATAAAGTATTACATTTCGCGATAAAAAAAATGTTAATGCATTTTTTCCAAATAGATTCTAATGAAGAGAATATAATAGCCTACTTGTTATAATTAAGTCATACAGATATGATATTCTTTCTGTAAAAAAACTGAAATTAGATATTCCTTCATAACGATATCTAAATATAGGCCTATAGCATAATGCATTTTGGAAACAATTCGTTACTTGTAAAGAAATATTTTAAAATTAAAATAATTTGATACTTTTTATGTTTCATATTAAAAGCAAAGAAATACGCATAAGATGCAAAGCATAATAAATGGTATGTACATGCACTACGCTGTATATAATGAGATAACTTAATGGAGAACAACAAAAAAAATCAAATTTATAATAGTAATAATGATACAAAAGTTATTTATTAAAATTCGTATTTCAAGAAAATAGTTAGATATATTTAAATATAAAATTTTGAATATAATTAATGTTTAAGTACAAACAATAATTTTAATTAATTATATAATTAATTTAATTGAATGTGCTGATGTCATATAATGCAAATATCTCACGATAACATCAATTCTTTTTACAAATTAGTCGAAAATGTCAATATGTCAATATCAACCTATGTAACCTTGAACGAGATAAACACACGAGATACAGAGGCACTAATTATACATCGATAATTTAATTTAATTACATTTCATAAATATTATTATCACCTCGTCGATTCCAAATAGTAAAGTAGTAGCATAACATTATTATTTTCAAAAGCACCACAATTAAACTAATGTTAAATTAGTGAAGGGCATGCATCTATAAGAATATAATTACTATATATAGCCTACTGATCAAAACATGCCACAGCCACATCATCTTTCCGTCTTTTGAACATCAATACACCAATTAACTTTTTAATTATGTAGTGTTGATTTTTTTAAGTCCACGACTACATACATAGTAGCGACTTTTAGAAAATAGTGAGCACAAAAATAACGTTATCCAGGATAATCGCAGTCATGCAGACGATATATAGAAATGCGATAATTATCACTGTTTCTCGCAACACTGCCCATCTCATTAGTGTGAAAGAAACTGGCTTTAACTAGAATTAACTGAAAGAAACTGGATTCACGCTAACTTTACAAAAGTGTAACATGTCAAAAACCAAGTTCAAACAAGATTATACTAATTAATATGAGTATTTAATAATGTTTGACAAAAAACAACCTGGAAGATATAAAATAACGGACTATCATCGTACAAAACGATTGACACAAAATTACAACAGCAAACAAGCTACTATATAGATATCAAATTGCTTTAATTTATTAATAATGTAACATCTCAAACTAAATCATTTAAATCATCGTTTGGAAAACAAATTTTTGCGCTCGTTATTGCTCGAAAAACAAGAGATTTAAAAAAATATGTAAACGTAATACTATAATTTACGATTCTGTAGACCAATGTGTTTTCATAATTTTCTACACGCCGTACCAGATTGAATCTATTCTATCTACTATTTTATAGGACAACAATGAAATCGATTATTAAATGAATGCACAGTGCTGCCCACTATTATTCTTTAAAAAAATCACAGCTTGTAAAACTACAATTTATATGACCTTTTTATTAAAAATGATAAGTTATTATGTTATATTAATGATTATGAGTTTATATTTAAGTTATTTTTCATGGATTTGACAACAAATGCAACATATTATAGTACTGTAATAAATTAAGTTAAGTTTATTTATAACAAATACATATCTGTATTATTTACAAACAATGATAGTAGATATAGTGATAAGAAAATATATAAAGTAAAAAGAGTTTTCGGTCTACCCAAACCATAATCAGAAAATAAAAAACAGTTACATTGGTTAAAATACCAAACATCATATATCTGAGACAATCAATTAAAGGTAATTAAAGTTGAATAATGAGAAAGAACCAGTAATAAGCTAAATACGCTACTGAAAAGATTAATATAAATTATATCTCGCGATGTGGCTATTGACAGAGAAGAAGCCGGTATCTAAATTTGAGGTATGATCGGTGTCAGCTAAAGACTTATTTATAGTTAAAGGCAGACTCGATATAATAAGCCGAATTATATACTTGTTATATATATATATATATATATATATATATATATATATATATGGATTAACTGAAAGGAATGGAAATCAATAGATTGATTAGAGTTCAAGTTATGTTTGAATCACGCACTATTATCTGTTAGTACGAGTTTATCCCAAACAGAATGTAATACAATTAGTATTACAATATATACGATAAATTAGTTAAACGCATTAGATAGATACTAAATTAGAAGTTGAATTATTGAGATAATTATATAGGCGAGTCTGGAATTGGCCGAATATATAGCGTTAAAACAAATAAAACAAAATGGGACAGTATATAATATTTAGGCGAAGAAGTAAAATTGGTTCTAACGGGGAGTTTAACTTTGTTCAGATTAAGTTCTCGGTAAGCCGAAGATCTAAATTAAGATTTAATATAAGAAATGTCACTATCAAGAAACTGAGGGCTGCAAAAGCGGAGAGCACGGAGAAAAATACTTTGTACTACACTAACTTGTATCCCAGAAGAATGATTGAAAGAAGTAGAAATGTAAATAACAATTGGACTGGGTAGATTTACGATAAACTTCACATTTAAGGACTGAATGAAAACGGGGAATCAGAATATCTAGGAAAGGGATCTACATGGTCGAGGAGAAAGTTAGCAAAAACAGGGGAAAGAGGGTTGCGCGTATAAAGAAGCCGAAAATTTGATAACAAAAATTGTCATCGAAAGAAAAGAAACTATTTCTTCTGTAACTAAAGTGATAAAGATATTTACAGGATATTTACAGGAAGGTTGATATCAAGATTTATAAAGCTAACGAGATAACAAAAATCCAATATTTGCGAATAACGAAACAGCATCAAAGGAAATATAAATTCAAAATTTAAGAAGGAAACTGAGTATTGTTCAATTTGGAAAGAAAACCTGGACTATGTTTAAAATATTATAAAATTTGAAGAATGCACCTAAAGAAGATAAGAAGCTAAGCGTTTAGATAAATGATATGCTGTTGAGTTACGATAAAGAATATTAGGCTGCAGAGAATGATTAGCGTGTATTTTAGGGAGGCCATAGGTCACGTCACATTGGACTACTTTGATTAATTTAATGTGAATTAATTTTAATATAATTTGTTTAATTCTTAGTAAGTGTTGAAAGTATTTTTATAGAATTAGTAAACTAAGTGACATTTATGTCTAAAATTCACAGAAATGTTCGAACTAATATAAACAAATTAAAATCTGATAATATTTTGAAGATTGACAGAACAGTGATCACTGCCTACGTAATATTTCTCATTAAATAAATACTCGCTTTTTATATTATGCACGCATTTTTACCCATTAGATACATTCATAATATTCTACACACAATTATTTAAGTATTTAATTAACAACCAAACAATAATTAATTGACTACATTTGTGTATAATAACCACTACGATAATAACATAATCATTATTTTAAAATGCTCAACTGGCTCCGAAAACAAAAAACTTATCTAGACAATAAATTGGAACTTAGTCGATCTCTTTGGTGTTTTGAGGGAACATTTTTTGCAACACAACCAACCTGGTTAACTGTTATAGATACGAGACAAATCAAATTAATGATGAACACAGCATAGGTAGCTATTCAGTAAATTTGTTCACGTATATTTTGCTTTATTACTAAAGAAATGAAGGATAATAATATACATGCAATAGTTAATCAATAGCCAAGGCATCAATCAATTGCCGGTCGATACCTTAAAGGGATAAATGGTGGGAATTAGGCGATATCAAACTATATACCGACATCATAGTATTATTATCCTGTCAACATTTACGGCTATTTATTATATTCGTCTACGAGAAATATTTCACAAAATGATAATAATAATTAAATATTAGTAAATAAAATAAAAATGTATTAATATCACAAAAACAATATTAAAACTACAAAATAATATTTAACAAATATTTATTACAGTCTGGATGTCGTTTTATATAAAACGGTAAACGAGATCACTTCAACAACGGCACAATAGTTTTAAAATATTTATTTTCAAATTTGACGGATCCATTGTATAGTCAGAAATGTCAGTCGGATTCATTTACATATTAATTTTAAATTCATAGCTATGCACGGAATTCATTTCCAATAACTTGATTATCTCTTAGATTAATATTCACACATATATATTATTTTGTTCAATCAAGATTCGCCCTGAATTAATCAAGTTTTTGTCAACCTTCTCATATAGATTATTAAAACAATTTTATATAAGTCTTCTTAGTGGAATTTTTTCGACCTTTCTAACCTATTCAGTGGGATTATTTCATCAAAAATAACCACTTGCTAATATTTTACTATACTTTACTTGTATTAAAATGATACGTCTTTTCAATTGAAATGGATACCATTAATGCAAATAAATCTTCCAATTCCAAATAAATACTCTATACTTCATGCATGTTAATATTCCAATAAACTTAATCAAAATAGAATTAGTGTATAGTGTATAGTGATAATGTAGTGAATAGTGTATTCAACTAAAATTCTACATTGTTCGAAACTTTAGTCATAACAATTAAATAATATTTTTAAAGTTTAGAAGTGCTCCAAAATTGTCCATAAAACTTGAAACTTAAACCAGCCGAAACTATTTTTTGTTTAGTTTTCGCCGGAGAATGTTTAAATTTCTATTTAAGAAAGAAAAAGTATAGTCATTAGAAAGTATGTTAATATGTCATTATTATAAACTATAAATTGAATACAACAAAAATATTTATATGAAAAAACGTCAAACATGATCCGACCTATTACACAGTCAAACCACGATCTGTAAATTTACGTCAAAATATAATATGCCTCAGCCCTATAATTATCACCAAACACACGGAACTATATATTCGAGAGGAAAAGGTGATATATTAGTGAAGGTTGGAACAAAATCTCAATTTCTTCGACAGTAATTCTATTTTTTGAATTAAATTACAAGTTGAATATACAATATTGCGATACATCAAAATAGATAAAACTGTATATATTGATGTATTTTAATTAACACATAAACTGATTGGCATTAGAAAAAGGACGTTCATTAGTGGTAGAAAAAATTCAATAGCGGAAGTTGCGTTTTTTAGATAAAGTCAATCGTATGCACTCATTATAAAATTGATTATTTAAAATCGACAAGGATCATATTGATTTGCGCTTTTTAAAATCAATCTAGTTCTTCAAGGACATTGTAGGTTTATTATTATTAGATTTATTTTTTATTTATATACCATTATATTGTTTGTTTATTTCCAAGATTTATTATTAATAAGTTCAGTTAAGACAATGATCATAGCAAGATATTTCACTTTTTAAATAGAGTTTAAGACTATCACATTTAGACTATTAAAATATCCTCCAACTGCGGTGTAGGAAATGCAACATCCTCCTAAATTCAACCAGCCAAATGAAGGAAGGTTGGGGGGAGGAAGGAGTGGTGTCGAGGAGAGGTAACACAGAGAGGGGGGCGGTAGCGGGACAATCATCCTCTCATCTTACCAGACTCCCAGTTGGCGGTACTCTGCTCGGGACGATAGGCTTGCAGGGGGGAGGGGAGTCCATCTTGACCCTCCATGAAGGTGTTGTATTGATCAGGCCGTAGACCTCCTGGTTGCTTTTCTGCGGAACAGAGAGAGAGAAATTTGTTGATGTGGTAAATTTAAAGTTTATTTAATGAATAGATGAGAAGAAAATAAAATACATCTATAAATTTTGACCTAAATTACTCTTATAAATAATTATTATTTATATCGATTTAATTAATAAATAGATTTTTCATTATTTGAAAATTTACGAGTAGGCCTACTTGAATTCTCATATATATATATATATATATATATATATATATATAATGATAACTAGTAATCTGATCCTATAGACAAGAATTATGTTCAGTCTTGGGTGGAGACATACTGGATAAAACATAAATATTTTGGTATAATTTAAGAAATAGAATATAACTTTGCTAACTTCAATAAGGAAAGAAGTTTGGTATATAATATGATGTTCCAATGACACAATAAAACACATCATTAGAATGAAACTAAGGCGAATATAAAATGCAGAACAAGGAAATCAAAGCCAACTTTCCTCGCATAACTGGAAATGGACTACGAATAGATGAAAAAGTCCTCTGCTAAAACATGTTTAAGATATTTGAAACTACAAAAAAAAGTTTAATATTATGTTAATTAAGTTTAGTATATAGTTTATATAAAATCGATTGTGATAAGTGAAAATAAAAAATCAATGACTATCTATTCAAAATTGTTTTAGGTATAATATTATATTGCCTGGTCAATATTAAAATCTAGTGAAAATACTGACTATATAACTATAATAATGACTATATATTCACAGTCAACAAGAAATTGGGTGTCAATAGCAGACGCATAAGACAAAATCTAATTGTTAGTCCAAAGACTTCCTAGATGTCATCTTTATTTCTTGTCGAATGGACACCTTATAGATAATTCATTTAATTCCCATACATTACTGATACTGAAATAGTATTACTTGTTTTATACTCTAACTCCTCTAAAATAAAAACAACTTAATTCCACATAGAATATACTTCGGGTTATCGTTTACTTATTCCCCACTCATTTTCACATAATTACTTTACTGAAATAACTATTTTATGTCCTACTGTTTTTCGAAACATAATTCTCAGTTGTTAATTTCTTATTACATGGCAATTTTTAGAATTGTTGATTGTGCGAACTGTTGCAATTAGTGTTTATTTCTATGCCATATTTTAAAAAAAATTAAATATCATGTTCATTTTACAATACTGCGTAGTTATTGTTAATTAAAAATTTACGAAACATTTAATATACATTAATTTCAATTAATATATTATTTTGCCCTAAATGCTCATTTTCTTATTGCTAATTGTTTATAAATTTCTCAAAAAAAGAATGTATACAGTTAGAATCATATATTTCTTACATATATAGTTGCAACTAATTAACTTGGACAACGAATGCATAAAACGATGTCCCTACACAATAATTGTTGCATTCATTCTTTTTACTGTCATCTAAATGCATCCCTTGCTAATTAAGTTAGTAATTGTATATTATATAGTTGAATTAATCTTTTTTTGACTGAATGTATTACAATGTTTTTCTATGTGCTTTTCTACAGAATACAAAATACAATTCATAATCATTTTATATAATTCTTAATAACCATTAGAGTTTGCCTTCAAAATTCCTGCTTTCTCCTTCAATATAGGTAACATGTTCTCTTCGTTTATTCATTCTCATTTCAGTTTTAAAGAGGCGCAACTTCTTCAGAAAACATACATCCGGCTGGCTTCTATGCACTCCCCTCAAAGACCTGATTTTCTAATAAACATAAAAGCGTACATTGTTGTCGTCATAAGAATAGTTCTTCTTCTATGTCAAGCAGTTCATAATAATATTATGTTGTCCTAGGAGACACATTTACCTCAAGAGTCTCCGGTTATGCTCATTCCACACATTTTGTGCGAATCTCAAGAAATATGTAATTTGCAACTTAAGGCTAGGAGATTATTGCAGCTTGAAAAATGCTCCTATATTTATTTACAGTGCAGGACTATTTTCTAACAAAAAGATAAAAATAGAAGAGTATTGTTTTGTTTTGTATTGTGTTGTATGTTTACACAAGAAAGGTGATGTCACATTCATTACACATATTTTACTGAAAATAGATGCGAAAGTATTATAATCAACCTGTCTATATGCATCGGTTATAAGTTTAACTAAAATTATCAGACATTCATGGAAATAGGATTATGTATGTTTTTTGTATATTAGTTGGTGTTAAAATATTAATAAAACAAGAAACATGTTATAAATTAATGGAAAATAAGCATAAGTTTTATAACCAGTAAATTTCATAGATTCAACGTACTGTGCTGGATTAAATCATGTGTTTTTAGGAGTGTTTAAATATTATTTATATATTAATTATACATAATCTGGTTGAAGCAACACTTTTCTTATTTTAGAAAGTATTTGATAAAAATAATGATATTTGACAACAATATTTGTATGGCTTAATTTCAAAATGATATTCGACATTTAAAAAAAAATGTTTGTTAAGCCTTAATAATGTTATCACTAATAATAACATTTATATATGTGGATAAATTGAAACAAACATTTTTATAAAAGTTACTGGCTTGTTATGTATTATATAATTAATTCTACAGAAGTACATGTTTAACTTGTATAATTAATTTGTGGGTTTTTTTTAAATGATGACTAGAATAATTTACATTAATATAAATCCTTATTTTTTTAGACTAAAAAAATACATTTAATAACTGTTTTGGCATTATAAAAATTCTTAATATTAATTGTCTAACATTAATCATTGATTAATAATCTAATTGATCAGAATTTGTTAATAAAATTTACATCTTACTAAATAATAAGCTGTATTTTCGACAGAAAGTAAGCAATATACTTAATAATCGTATTACAAAATCTATTAATTTATATGTTAGTGCAACAGTGATGCAATCTATTAAATGAAATAACGAATCGGTCACAAAATATGAGAACCAGTATTTTGTCAACTATAGACTAATATAAACGTCATCAGTATGTATAAATTAAATTTACCTCGATAAATCTTATACTCCTTACGACACATCAACGGTAATAAAGTATATATATTTGTTTAACAGCAAACAACATCAGCAAACAACAAATATCGCATTCAACTATACTTTGCTAATCAACAACAAACTCATATAAATATATACATATACATATATCGATAGCTTTATTTCTAATCAGGAAATACTACTAACATAGCAGTGTCAATGACATATCTATGTATATTATTCAATTAGTTAATCTAACGAGTTTTCAACTATATTTCTTTACTTGTTTAGAAATCTATTGCGCCTGCGTTAGGCCTACTCGCAACATTATCATCTCGCTGGGAGCGTTTCAAAAGCTAATGATCCTCATATGAAGCTAATATGCTCAGCTTCAATCACAACAAAAATAATGAAGACATTGTTTTATTCAAGATCTCACCTCATCGTAAAAATGTGACTAAAATGTTAGTGATCCTAGTTTTTTCA
This sequence comes from Coelogynopora nodosa, assembly GCA_034780555.1. NCBI lineage: Eukaryota > Metazoa > Platyhelminthes > Proseriata > Coelogynoporidae > Coelogynopora > Coelogynopora nodosa. The sequence continues at coordinate 6,290 of JAUZND010042022.1, read as the reverse complement.
CAATTTTGGGTAACCTAATTCATGTTTGACCTATTTTCCTTAAACTAAAGTTTCTATAAAATGTGACTTTGTTGTCCTTCACCTAATTTATTTCACTTAATCTTATTTCACCTTTCTTATATTTGACCTCTTTCTGTGTCATGTGATGAATTCCAGCTAAAATTCCTAATTAAATGGGTTTCTTTAAGGCAATAAATATTAAGAATATCTAAAATATAACATAACATGCACTGGAATTTTAAAATTTTGATCAAAGTTTTTAAAATTCATATTTTTCAATATTTAATATTTGTTTTGTAACATTTGGTTATGTCTTTATATTGATCACATTTTATGAGTAGGTATTAATTATACTTTCTAATATATTTTTGAATTGTATAAAATTAACATTACATTTTTTATGGGAAAGATATATTTCAAATAATTTTATAAATGTTAATGTGAACTGCACTTAAACCATTCTACAGTAGCAGCCGTTAAAGTAATAAAACTTTAAGAAGACAGTGTTGAATCACGTACCATTGAAAGGTTGACCGAAGTTACCGGGCGGCTGGGACCCTCTCAGCTGAGATGAGGGGATCATTTGACTCGGCTGATAGCGCTGAGGACCACCAGGTTGATCGGCATACTGTTGCTGATAGTCATCGTATGAGGGGGGCTTACCCAGTCCTGCTTGGCCAACAATCGGCTGGTGCTGGTCTTGGTAACCAGGGAAACCAGGTTGGCCTTGTCCTTGGTAACCAGGTTGGCCTTGTCCTTGGTAACCAGGTTGTCCTTGACCTTGGATACCAGGCTAACCTTGTCCTTGGTAACCAGGTTGGCCTTGTCCTTGGTAACCAGTTTGACCTTGTCCTTGGTAACCAGGTTGACCTTGTCCTTGGTAACCAGGTTTGCCTTGTCCTTGGTATCCAGGTTGTCCTTGTCCTTGGTAACCAGGTTGGCTTTGTCCTTGGTAGCCAGGCTGGCCTTTACCTTGGTAACCAGGTTGACCTTGACCTTGGTAACCAGGTTCACCTTGACCTTGGTAACCAGGTTGAACTTGACCTTGGTAACCAGGTTGACCTTTATATCCAGGTTGGCCTTTTTGTGGTTGTTCTTGGTAACCAGGCTGGCCTTGACCTTGGTAACCCGGTTGGCCCTGTCCTTGGTAGCCAGGCTGGCCTTTCTGTGGTTGTGCTTGGTAAACAGGCGGACATACTTGTGGTTGTCCTTGGTAAACAGGTTGACCTTTCTGTGGTTGGTTTTGGTAGCCAGGCTGACCTTGCGCTTGGAAACCTGGTTTGCCGTACTGACCATATGGCCCTGGAGAACCAGAACGTTGATCGTCATGACCTTGAACATGTTTGACGGGCACTGACACTCCACCCTGGGGACGATTTCCCGCGGGGCCAGCACCTAGTGAAACAATCATCCTTGGTTAATATTATAAACTGAGTAAAAACCATGTTACTACAATAAAAGACGACTGCAACTGGTGTAAAATATTCATTATAGTAATGGATGCATTAATCTTACCCCTCTGTTGATCGATCTGATGGAAACCAGGAATACCGGAAGCATCACCACCAGGTGGTAAAGTCTTCTCCAGACGAGAGAGGTAGGGCTGTTTCTGTCGCATACCCTCCAGTGTGTGCGAGCTACCCTGAAACAATGAACAAATATACGTACTAAAATTATAACTCCTGGAATAATGACATGTCTCGACATCGATGAAAACAAAATCACCAACACCACTTTCGTTTGAATATCTTTTTTACTGTATAGCGCATCTACATAATTAAATACGCCAAAATAAAATTGGAATTCAGCAAATCATGCGGCAATGATTGTATTAATCAAGGTATTGGATGTACATATCTAGAATCGATCATTGTTTTTATCTGAAACACCAATAGCCCAATTCACCACAAATGGCACCTCTATCTGGACAGGACTCTCCGCTTTGCAGCTAAGATCTGGACTGCCCTCTCTGGAGCCTCTTCCCACGTGGAAGTGGTAAGTGTGGGACTCATTGTGTCCCTCGTGAGAGCGTCTGTGAGGGTGGTGGTATCCGTGCGCATGTCTTGGTCTAGAACTGTCCTCTCCAGGACTTGATGAATATCTTGAGTAGTGACGATTTGTGTTGGTCTATAGACACACAGAACACTAACTCAACGCAAAGTATACAATACAACTCTTCAAAAACCCTTATCTAAAGTTGTTTGGCTCATGTATGCATTTGTTAAATGTATACACAAATACAAGCCGACATTGCGGTGAACATAAACAAAAACAGATTAGCAGTAATTAAATCAAAATGCAAATTTAGAATTATGTAACTTACTTAAAATATTTAACTCAATTTGGTATTTACACTCCATGCATATTTAATAGCTTTATGTAAATATTTTTGGCGATAATTTTTTATTAATTTTAATCAAATTTGCATCACTTAACTATACTCTGAAAATATAAAGTAACATATTTAAAACATTCATTAAACCTTGTATTATACGGTTATTTGTTCTACAAGCGTTTTGGCTAAACCAATGTATTAGTTAAAAATAACAGTCAGCAAAAATATTTTAAATTAGAAATATTGTAACAAATAATACCAGATTATTTTTTCTATAATTGAGCATTTAGGGAACCAGAAAAGTGTTTAAGAATAGTTAGAAATTTACACTATAGTAGTTATGGATGGATATGGCTGCCTATTACAAAGCACAAAAATAATCACAATATTATCACGTAGTCACCGTAGATATGTTAACCAACAAATTATTAAAAAATAGATTCCGCAAATTAAAGAATAATCATAGCAGCAATGTAAAATCTCATTTTGTTTAAATTAGTTATTTTAAATGCATAATGTTCAAATTAATTAGGCTAAAAACAATATATTAGGCACTCGAAGACAAATTTGCAAATACAATTAGGAGCAGCAAAGATTAAAAAGGCACACCTTTCTTTAGGTATAATTTGGCTTACTTACAAAGCTAGTTTAACAAGGACAAAAAATCCTCCAAGAGATTTTTTTCATAATAAATATATTAGTATGAAAAATTATCTGTTTGAAAGCTAAATGTATACGCTGGAGTGGAACATTTCTGAGAATAAATGATATGACAACAAAATGAAGTGCACAAAAATAAAAATGTCTACAGAAGTGATAAAATTAAAATAATTAAAATGAATAAAGAAATCCAGCTGTGTTGTTAATATGTTGCTGTTCTAGCTTTCAGCTAAACAAGAATTTTAGTCTCAGAGAATGTCCACTTTACGGTATCGATACAAAAGGTTAGTTAGCTAAGAAGGAAGTGGAGCGACAGGGAATGGTAACGAGGTTAGGCTAGCCAGCCAGCTCAGCAGTATTAGGGGGGGGGGGCTCTCCCATTCATATTCACTACTTTAACATTTTGATTAGAAAAAATATAAACAGAATATAACCGAAGCAATACTATATAATTACCGATTCACTGATGTGCAATAAAAACATCCCAATAAACAACGTGTTTCATTGCAGTGCTTTTAAAACATTAAAACTTATTTTTTACCAAATCGCAAACAAAAACTTAATTTAATCACTTCAATAGCAATAAGTTAACTATTGTTAGATATATATAAAAGGCTACTTTTTAAAAGTTTCTAAATTGAGATTTAACACATAAACTATTAGTAATATTAAATATTACTATAAGTATACACCTCGATTAACAAATATACCATTTAACGATATAATTATTCTAGTAGTGCAATAAAAGTGTAATTAAAATATGTACACAAAAAACAAATAATTTTTGATACATAAATTTACCCTCTTCAAAAAAGTAAAAACTAACTGATGTGATGTATTATACGGTCGGCTCTATTTTTTTCTAAAACAATAGCAAGGCATAGCATAAAAAAGGCTAATGAATATTTCTATAAATATGGAATCACAATCAAAACAAAACCATTGTATATCATAGTATCATATAGTAGAGTAAATATAATTAAGACTTAATTATATTTTATCATTTCAATATTTAAAGTTTTTAAAAGAAACAATAACATTAAGATTGTCTATATAATAATTAATATATTAGTGAACACTTAAACATTTAACTATCGGATATTGACCAGAACATATATGTAGTATATATACAGTAAAACCCGCGTAATACGTATACGCTTAATACGTAGGTGCGCATATAACGTATACTTTGTGTGGTCCCGTTTTATTTGTATATAACTGCTATATAAATAGTTCGTTTATTACGTATACCGGTTAATAAGTAGGTATTGTTGGGTATTTACCCGTTTAATGCGTAAAATAAATTAATTATGCGTAACAAAATGCGTAAAATAGGTTAACTTTGACTCACTTAGTTACATATGTACCTACATACATACATTTATAAAATTACTTATTTGTTTACTTTGTATATATGTACTACATCACATGTGTATTTAAATATTGTGACAGTTAAATAACATATGGATAAGGATATAATGTGTATAAGGATATAATGACTTTGTTTTGACTTCTTAAAGTGTATATATATGAATATCGGTTCATAAAAATAATTCGTCTGATCTCAAGGCATACGTATTAAGCGAGTTTCACTTATAATATATTATATATGGTTTTTGAGAATTATAAAAGCTATAACAATAGATAGCCCTTATGATAACAAAATCCAATACACCGTTGACACGACACATATCTTTGATTAAAAAGTACTCCACAAATCTAAACGTAAAGTACTCCACAAACCAGAACAGTGTAATCATTATTGTTTAGTCAGCGGCATTTGTCGTTTTTTATTACTTTTATCATATACCAATTGTTTGTCCAGCAAATATATAATGTAACAAATGAAATACATATTCTAAATTACATTAAGTAACAAAAAGTAAGCGTAACAAAAAATGGAGTATTGTTGGTCATTTTGACATTATTTCAAAACGTATAAATATTTATATGGAACAACTCTCAACTGAAAGTATAAATTACTTCTGATGTTTTATACAAAGATGTCTCATTTATATATAAAGATCTCTCATTGAATAAGGAAATCACCTTTAATGGGAATAATTTTAAAAATAATTATTCAAAAATACTGATACAAAACTAATGTAACACATTTATCTTTCATACGAGATTTCACAGGTAAGAGTTCACCAATTATTTTGTATATAAGATTATCACTACTAGCAAGTAGCATTCATATGAAGTAAATTCATTATTTAGAAACTAAAGTATATTATTTCGAAATATAGAGTATAGTAGGGCCACTTTGTGCTATGAACTCTCCTCTACTCTTGCTAAATTATGTTATACACTATTGGCACCCCTTCCTATCAGGATTTCATACTACAAATAATCAGGTATGTAACTGTTGGGAGACCAAAAACCGGAAAAATCTATGCAAAAACAATCTTTGCATATGGACTTGCTTTAGGCGTAGACTATAAAAATAGAAGTCTTATGACCTAAAAAGCATTTGAAAGCATTAAAAAAATTTATTTTTAGGGTATAATTTTTGGTCTCATCAGAAAATACGTAAATAAATGAAAATAAAATAGCACGAACAATTTAATTTCTAAATTGAGATTTAACACAACTATTAGTAATGTTAAACATTACCTCGATCAATAAATATACTACTTAACGATATCATTATTCTAACAGGGCTCGTACAGAATATTTGTAAAAAAATTCCATGACTTTTTCAGTAAGATTTCGAAAAATTTCGTGACCGTTTTATCAAAGTATTAATTCAACAAAAAAAAATATTTTTAACGGCCTCATCACCCCTTATAGCCATACCATCTCCACCTCTTCATTATAGAATAACTATTTATTTTTTATACAAATCATAAAAAAATGTAAACAAAAAGTTGTTTAAGAGTTACAAAGTACATCAATTAATTACATATATAATATCAATTAAAAATGACAACCTATGATAAGACGAGTTAGTTATGTCATGGAAACATGTATTTTTCAATAGTTTTATATGTTGTAAAGCATCTAATCTAAACACTGCGGAGTTTCATATTGACATACTTTTCATGTTTTCAAATTATTTTTGTGAATTTTACATTACTAGAAATGTTCAATGATCGATCGCAAAATCCAATTAATTGCTTCAATATTTTATTAACTTTTCGTAAGACATATTTTGTGGGGTTTGCTACATGGAGGGGGCTATTTTTATCCCCTGAAAAAACACACATCCTGTTATGTGTGATTTGGTGCTGTGTTTCATGTTATTATGTTGCTTATTGATTTATTGTCTCATAAGTATGTACTTATATTATAG
>JAUZND010042011.1:0-20816 GCA_034780555.1 Coelogynopora nodosa | reverse complement strand
CCCCCTTCTTTTTAAAATTTGTTTTGGCTTTGCCAGTGCGAGAGTGGGGAATTGCACCCCCCCCCCCCCCCCTTGGCCAGATTTGGGTCACATCCCCGCAACCTGCAATGCATTAATACATAATTATCCTCCTTTTCCCGACCCGCCCGTCTACAGGCGAAGTGACAACAACAGCAGAAATAGCCCAAACAGACATCGGACAAACACTTACTGTTCAGCTGTCCGCCAGAGATGGAACCGGTGCCTCAGTAGCCACGCTGGCCACACTAACTGTGCACATTGTGTCGGCCACCGACGGACAGCCGGTCTTCAGCCGGCCACTCTTCAACTTTCAACTTCTCGAGAACTTGAGTGAGGCGAACAACTTGGGGCGGATCACCCTGGTCAAGGACAGTGCGGGTAAGAATACTGGGAGGAAGAACTCTTGTGTACAGACCAAATCTGTGGTATAGGCCTATGGCAACTCAGTGATGATATTCTTTGGTTACAAAATGATTCAAGTCAGAATAACATGTAATGCGATCGTAGAAAAAGAATTTTAACTGTATGTATTTGGTTATATATTTGTGGTTGTTCAATTTTTTCTAATAAAATTATAGTAATTCTATAAATTAAATATTTCAATTTAAATTAAGACGCTTATTTATATAAAGGTTTTTAGAGGGTCAAAACTAGTTTACCATAAATTGTTTAAAATTAGCTAGTTATTATTCAAACAATAAAATTATGATTTTAAAAAACTCAATTATTCTATATATATAGTGAACAAAATGAGATATAGTAAATATAAATCAATAAACTTAGTTGAATGAACAAAACCTTCTATAAAATTTTAAACACAAAAAGAAAAATACAAAAATTAATTAGATAACCATTTTTTATTATACGATATCTGATTGGACGGGTATTTGTCTAAAAAACTGTATCAAACAGAAACGAGAACTATAGATAAATCGACATTTTTTAATTGTTGCAGGATGGCCTATCTCTGCAATATATGATGAATATAATATAAATAGGCTCCATAATTATTCTAAAATTATATAACATTACATTTTGACTAATTTAACGATTTTAAGGATTTGAATTATTTGTCGAATTTACTAATACTTTCGAAGTTGAGACTTTATAAAGAACTTTTAGGAATTTAGATATTTACAAATAAAAAATATCTATATATATATACATTATATATAGTTGATTGTATCACTTTTAAATTAGAATCATTATAGAGATCGTATAAATGAATGAATCACTAATTCATTCAACAACTCTTAAGTAAGTAAAACAAATCCGATTTCTATGATTAGAATAGATTTTATTTACGCTAAAAATGTCAATAAGTTAGAGAAACATGTATAATTTTAAAATAATAAACTCCGCATATTTTTCACTTTTTTTCCCAGCTATATTGTATATTGCATTCGCAATTTGCAAATCTATTTTCCCATTTTCATATTTTGGTAATGATGCCTTTTTTCCACTCTTATCTCCGACTAGATCGACTATCCGCGCTTGTATGGAATATTATTCAATCAGACAGTAGATTAGACAGTAGACAATACATTAGACAGTGATTAGCTCACTAATGACAACTCTCACCACACAGTCAGTAGCTGTTCGTATGGTTGTGTGGTTTGAATGAATTCTTCTATACACGAACTTAGTGTAAATAATTCTCTTTTTGTGCTATTACACCGGTAATTAGATCAGTATTGTAGGATATGCTATCATTTGTACAGAAAACAAACTGTTCATAGTCCAGATTTGTGCCACCAATTTGTGAACGAAAAGTAAAGAAAAAAATTGTTTGGCCGGCGAAGTATTCACACTTGAAATGTAAAGAAGTATCCGTTGTTGGTGTGATATCTTTATGGAAGCAATAATAGTATATAATCTTTTTAAAATAAATGCATTCGTGAATTTATAAACAATAATGAAAACATTCAAAGTTGGACTGATAACATCCCGTATGTTTTTTATTTTAACAGCGACTGATCAACTTTGATCTGTTAAAAACTTAAAGATATGGTAATATCTAAATGCATATATAATTTTTAGGTTATATCTTTAGTCGATTTTCACCCAAAAATAAAAATAATATTTTTATACTTTAAAGTAAACCCAAATACAAAAATTGACACGAATTCAATTATTTATATTAATAAATTGTTAAGAGTATTCTATGTATTATATTATATATATATATATATAGGCCTATGCATGATAACGATAATATAATATATTGTATTATTAAGTGGACCAGTACTCGATTTGAAAAAAATAAAGAGAATTGAAATTTCGACAACCTTATTTTCCTAAAGAATATTAAAAAATCACTCAACTTGTTTTATAGCATAGTTTCTATTGAAAAATCGATTGCATTATTTTTAATCGATATGTAATCATTCACTTTAGCAGCAGATAAAAAATATGGAATATTATTAAATATATATTGAAATATTAATTATATATATATTTATTAAATATATAATGTGCTATTTTACTGAATAAGGCAATATCCGCCAGTATTACTTTCCTCATGTCCACCGCGGTCAATATTATCTCCCCAATCCAGGTACAACTTTCAGTTTGGCCCACATTAGACCCCCCGGCCAGTATCTCTCTCTGGACGGGGTAAGCGGGTACCTTAGATCGACAGGGGAACCTGTGTTTCAGGCCGACACCCCTTTTGTCATGGGGACAGTAGAGGGGAGAAGCGCTGATCTATCTACAAAGGCATATGCTCAGGTTAGTTTCCAATTATTATATAATATGTGCTGCTATGTATTATACACAATAATAGTATATACAATAGACATTCATTTCAATCTACAATGCTTTGATACACATAAAAGAGGCATTCTATGGAATCGTAATTTCGTCGATAAAACGATCTACTTATTTTTTATGTAATAGGTTTATTGAGTTTATCCACGTGCAGGTTCCTTGGCCATACCGGTTTGACACGTTAACAGACAATCATATTATATGAAATTGCCAATACATGTGTAATATTTGTAGGACCGAAAAGCACCTATAATTTAAAAGTAAACCTTTTTTATCCAATAAGAATTCAAATATATCCTAAAGTTTGACCAGAATGTAAATTGAAAAGTATTATAGTCGAACCAAATTTGAGATTAAAATCTATAGTTTATTATAAACTATGTCATTATTTTTTTAAAGTTATACATTTATTCATTTTTTAACATAGCTTAATCAATTATAACGGACTATTTTATTTGTCTTGTCACAGGGGTGCATTGTGTCTATATATCTATATAGTATACGCATGGACGTGAATATGAAGGAGGTGCCAATGAGCTGTTAAAACTTGTTGCAGTTGGTTGAATGGGTTGAACTCTTCTATTGTATAACTGCCCTGCATAGATCACATTAGCATTGGTAGAGATATGATTTCCTAACGAGAGATCCTAAACTATTCCCGAAACAGAAATAAAAAAGCAACAAAAGCGAGGGGGGACTTATATGGCAAGAAGTTTCTGTGTCAATGATTCTGCCACCAGATGCATTTTACGACGTGTTTCCCACTTCCTGTTGCTTCAAAAGATTGTCTTGTTTTATAATCCACAGATAAAATTATTTTCAATATTTCGACATTGTATAAATAGTGTATAGATATTCACTGGCGCCCTCTAACACGATTCTAAATTAAAAGTGACTTTCTCAGTTGACGTCACAGGGATCAATATTTTACGTAAAATTGATAGAGTTTGAGAGGCATCATTCAAGCATATTATACATCGGTGTTCCGGTTCGAAAGATATTGTGATGTATGGGAATGTATCTATTTATACGTATTAGTTAGTTTTATGCTACATAATTTATTGGCTCAATTGTTTGTTCATTTTGCACGCTAATGTTTTACCCTCATATATATTGTATATTATGTATGTAAACAATTTTTTGACATAATTTATTTTTGACATGTTCGTGTAAATTTGTATGTTATTTCTTCTGGTATGCTGTGAGTCATATAACAGAGTTTTACCAGTCATGCCTATATGTATATATTAAGGTTCATTTGCCTTAATCGAATGCATTTGTGCGATTTATGATTTATGAATCTGGCAACTATTTGTGTCATTTTATAATATATAAGAAATATAATGTTGTGATATTTTTATTATAGGTATGTGGATTTGTATTAACGAATATCATGTTACCAAAATATAGTATTGCCAGAAAACCAATATATTTAAATATCGACAGATGTTAACATTTTATAAACTTCGTATGAACACTCTATCATGTACCAAATAATATAAGAGGGCTTCGAAAAAATTTTAAAATTACTATGGGTGTCCCGTGATTAAAGTGGGGAAGTCCGACTAGCTAGAAAAGAGTTTTAATACTATAAAAGTATATTTCTAACAATTATGTATATACTGCCAATTTCGAGAATATGAAAAATTTCGATTAAATTTTACATGTCAAACAAGCTACTTGATCTTAATTTTATAGTACCACAATTTTATTCAGTTAAAGTCTATTAATACATACTACATAAAATAAATTAAAATTATTAAATAAGAGAAGGTCCAAAAGAAGGTGGACGGGTTATTTTTAACCAGATTTAAATAAATATATAAATAGAGCCCTTTTTTATTTGTGGACAATTTTATAAAATTACTGGATTTACTCTTCAAAAGATAGTTAATTGAAACTATCTAAGCAGAAATAATTAGTATTGGTTCAACAAGTATCTAATAATTGTAATTTATAAAGTTGGTGAATGTGTCATTTTCATTTAAATTTATAAGCAAACCGGGTTTATATAGTTATAACCTTGATTTAATTTTTAGTTTCAACTATAAATTTATATAAATTAATATATATATATATATATATATATTGTATAATAATCATTTTTATAATATAATAATATTTCCAGATTATTGTTGAAATTAAATCTCAAAATTCTGGTACTGGATCAAACTCTGCTCCCAAATTTGCAGTATCACACTTCTCAGTGGATGTACTTGAATCACTGGCAATATCGGATGTTATATTTCAAGTAACCAATTTATATATTTTTTTCGTTATAATATTTGTTCATGTACGTTTTACATTAGTTTATGTTTTGCCGCATTGATTAACTTTTATGTTAATCATAATTTGCATTTCAATTATTAAATATGGCATTTTGGTATAGTTCGAACATTTCAATCCTTCAATCATTTTAATGCTTCTGGACACAACTTTTTTATATAGTTTAATTAATATATTATGTATTATTATTTGTTATTTATTATATCATTATGTTTTAGAAACAATGTTCTTAACACATCCTTTTATTTTGTCAACAGCCGAGAATTGTATTCAGAACGTCTAAATTATTTACCCTGATTTAAGTATAAATTATTTTTTAATGCGCTATATTTATTTATTTATTGTCTTATCGGTAATTTTTTTATCCAAAGATATTCATTTTAGTAAAGAAAATGATAGTACGGTAGACCTCCTCACCTAAATAGGTCATTAGTAAGGGACGAATGCTCGTCAGGTGAATGGGGGAAAATATTCTGAAAAAAGTATAATGTGAATAAAATTTAAAATGGTGTATAACATATGATGCAAATATGATACATATTCGTAATGTAAAATATAGTTCTTATAGAATGTTGCATTGTTATAGGCTATGTTTAGTATATAGTATAACTTTATAAAAGACAATTTTCTATCACACCATTTTAAAGCTATATGAATATATATTCTAATTACTATGTTGTGTATAGATACTAACATATACGAAGTGACATACTTACAACTGTTTCTAAATATATTATTTGTCAGTGATACTATACTCTCGTTACATATTAATTCATTGGAATATCCCATTACAATTATGTTGTCACTCTATTACAGTAACAAACCATTAATTATCATTTAAACTGAAATATTTCCTTTATGGAATCATGTGTTAACCACATTTACCACTTGGAAATCAGAATGCCTTTTGAAATCGGCTCTCGGAAAGAGAACATAATTACAAAACGTTGGCGCGATTGAAATAACTTAATCACTGTCTACATATACGCACACGTAATCACCAATTACAAAATATTGGCCTATAACTCAAATCCAGTTTGTATCAATAAATCACCACTCCGAGCCTGTTACGCTGTGAATGCTTGATGGCTGCTTTGTATAGGACCAACATGGTACAATATATCAGCCCATCATTTACAAACGGTTGCATTTTATGTTCTTAAAACTTAAGCGAAATTAAGTGGTTACTCATCTTACATTCCAAATGAAAGTGATCGAGGTCGAGTAAATGTGTAACTTTGTTAAACCCGGACAAACCACTGATGTTTAAATAACAAGTGAAAGGATATAAAGATGAGTATATAAATATAATCGGTCTGGTTAACTAATACTCCAATTGAAGTAACCCAGACAACTCGCTAGTTCTATAAACCGGGTTTAAGATATGTCTCTCTTTTTAGTGCGTTAAAAATCAATCTAATACCACAAATTTTGAAATTAGCTTAAATGATGTAAACATCACATTTAATTTTATATATTAATTTTTTTTTTGTATTATCATATTTAAAAGTAGTTTATAATGGCAATTTTGTTCAGTTGCGTTTGAACACATTTGAAAATATATTAACCTCTATATGAGAATTACAATAAAATTAACTAATTTTAGTAAAAAAAATATTTTGCTAGCTTCAAAGTATAGTTGTGCAATTTTAAATCAAATACCTGAACTATATAGAATATTCTACGGAATGCCTTGTTACTCATTTTCATATATGTGAGTGAATGCAATCAAAGATGACGTATTGACTAATTTAGACAATCAACAATCAAAAGTGACTCGTTATAAGTGCCAATCAATAATTATTATCAATAAGAAAGTGTGAACACCAAGTTTACATTTATACATTAATTATAAATTGAATGCGTGAGGTCCAACAAATTGTTGTTACATTTATACACATAAGACTAAAATGAACAATGCTAACAGGTGACGTCATTTACAGCGCCATTTTCATTCTCAGACTCTTATACTCTATATATTCAATGTTATGATAGATATACAAGTATACATAAACAAGTTAACCAAGCTGCAGATTTGCTGACCACACTGCATGAATGACTCACGGTTTAGAAAAGAAAGTTGACTATGTAATTATCTATTCACTTGAACAGGCTAAAGGCGAGACCAACAAGGTTGGGGGCCAGTCATTAAGACAATCTCATGTAGGCGATAGATACATAACCATAGGCCTTCATTTCAGCTTCGGTGTAGATCTAAATTTAAAATACCTCCCATGTTTACTCATTTTTATCATTAATTATTTATTAGTTGATTTCACATCATTTTTTCTATACATTTATAACATGTTAAGATACAATTTTTCATGTAAAAATACATAACTGAATGTGCCTTTTCTTTTTAAATAATGTAAAAAAATTATTAAATGGTTATTCTTTTATTATTGAGCTAAATATAGGTGCAGTACAAACGTATCACGGAATGTAATTATTCCAGGAAAATAAAATTAATTCAAATAGTTAAAAAAAATTATAAATATTAAACAATTCCATTATCTTTCCCAGACTTTCCTATTTCCCTGTCCATTTAGGTGAATTTTGACAACAATTCTTTTATATATTGAGCGTAAGAGCCCCACCCAAATAAGTGCATTATTTTTTTTTACTTTGGCCCCCCGTTCAAGAAATTCTTGGATTTATGTTGGGTTAGGTAATACTCTGATTGTGATAGATGTATTTCTCAAAATATAGTAATGAGACATTTACTATTTAGAAATGTTTAGCCTTTTTAATTAACAGAACTGATCATGTAATATATCACTTGAAAACACTTTTTTCTTTTTTTTGAACACATTCTAAATTTAAAACTTTTCAAATTAAGGTAAGTTTTATACAAAACAAAAGTTTTAATCCCCTAAAAAATAGTTATAAATATTAAATCTTGTAAAATTTATAAAATATATATATAAATACCCGCGACATTATTATGTCAACATATTTTAACCTCGATCATAAATATAAAAATTCTAAATATTCCTAACGACGATGACAAGAGGGCAGCAACCAACCATGACCAATACCCGAGTTTGATCCCACCCCACACTGCGCAGGTGTACGCCACAGGCACCGGTGTTCGCTACTCGCTCACCGCCAATCTCAACAACCTCTTCAACGTCGACCCAGTGAGTGGGAACCTCCTCCTGGAGAACCAGTTGGACCGGGAGCTGGCGGCCACCCATTCGGTTACGGTTGAGGCGGTCAATGCGGCGGGACAGGCGCTGGCTCAAATGACCATCCGTGTCCTGGATGTCAATGACAACGCACCGGCATGTCAAGAGAGCCACTATCAGGCCACTCTAAAGGTCGGTTGTGTTATATAGGATCGTCGCGGACAATTGCACCACGCTGCCCCCTCTCCCCCTTCCCCTAGCTCTCCAACTGTATCAGTTTTAATACTGTAAATGGAGAGTTGGTTGGTTTAAATTGGTTGTTACACAAAACTATTGTTAGCGTACGTTTATGATATTATGGTGTTTAAATTTTATGACTAAAAAATAATTAAATATGTGAGTTTTAAATATATTTGTAAATATTATTACTTTCTAATATAATTTTATTTGTATACTATAATAACTAATAGTAACTAATATTTTTATGTATATATATAATAATCTTAAATTTCATTTATTATGTTTTAGTTTTGTTAAAAAAACGTTAAGCATTAAATATTATTAGTTTTTAATAGGAATTACTAAACTATTAAAATATTTTTATAAAGATTTAAAAATTCTAAAATTAAATATAATGTAATTAATACATAGAGATTTCACTCTTATATTGATCTGTATGCAGTTAAATACTACTAACTTGTTACGCGAAAGCTTTTGCAAAATAATGATTTAAAAACTGACAGCAGTAAAGTAGTTCATGTAATAAACCAGTTTTAGATATACAGGCAATAAATTATATTGTATACACAACTTACTATTTTCTAGAACATTTAAAACGCAATATACATGAAATGAATAAAAGTGAAATCTTTATGTATTAATTACTCTATGATGTTAATAATATTTGTAATACATTAAAAAAAATTATATAATTTATTTGAAAATTTCATTTATTATGAATTTAATTAATTAAACATCATTTTAAATTATGTAAGCTGAAACAACAGGTTAATCCATATGCATACCAATTTCGGGGTTTTGCCCTCATCAGTATACCTAAAAGGAATCAAACCTTCAATCTAACGATCGATGGGTTAGCCCACTGATCGATAAGTTACAGATTCGATTCTTACTCTGTGTCTATCAAATTAACTATTTCTATCTATACTCTATCGTAACACCGTACGGAAGAACTATAAGTACATAATGGAGTTGTGAGAAGGTTAATAACGAAGGTAATATAAAAATTATTAACTTTGTAATAATAATAATAATTAAAAAAACTTAATTTTATTAAATTACATTTTTGTTTATCAAAATATTTCAGAATAAAGATTAAATCAATCATGACATAATTAATTATTCATTATCTAATTATTAATGATATTGATTATTATTATAGCGAAATAATTATGTATTCTTGCTTCTATTCATTTATCAAATAACTTTTTTTTAATTCGGAATTGATTTAATATATTTAGACAGTTTTGAGACCAACTTAAGTACAGTTGTGAGACCAACTTAAGTACAGTTGTGAGACCAACTTAGGTACAGTTGTGAGACCAACTTAAGTATATCTTTATTTTTTGAGTTTTGAGAAAGAGCTAGCAATTAAATCTTTTTCATAAAATGGAAGCTGCTAGAATAGAGAATCGCATGTCGGTCATGTAGTTGCACAATTTTTGTCCCTCTGGAAACTGCGATTATGTTATGAAACAATTAGTGTTATATATTATAAGTTTTTCAATAATTATCGTACTAAATATAAAACAATTTCAAACATTCAATGTACAATGAAGTGAGTCATGTAGGCTATTCAAAAAGACTTCGTTACTTCACCTTTTGACACGAATCCAATTATTCGAAGACGAAACTCGTTATATATTGATTGTGCTCGTTCCTAAAAGAATGCCTAAAAGTTGCTATAAGTTAGTAGCATACCTAATAACAAAATAAAATATTTTGGAAAGACGAAAATATTTCCAGATAAAAATCATACAGTCGCATTTTAAAATGGGTACAAATTAGATTGTTCATTATCAGTTCATTGACATATGCTCTGTCAAGGGCTCTCTGATTGACCTAAAGTTTTAATATGTTTAGATGTGTTTTAGTATAGAAGTTACGTAACACAAAAAGGGAATAACATATGGTGAACATTCAGGAACATATATAAATATATGTATATCTCATAGTCAATGAGACAACTGTTATCATTTTATTACCAATATGTTTTCGAATTATTTTTTAATAAAATTTATTATTTTATTGATCTTATCTTGGCGGATGATTTCAAAGTGTTTTGGCATATATATATATATATTGTATAAATAAACAAACTCTGTAGAATCAATTTCTAATATGATAATAAATCAGAATAAATTTAGTACTTAACCTGCCAATAGATATAGTAATTTTGAGAATATAACTCTTCCTCGATAAAAAATCTATATGATTATGAAGGGAAATCAATATATTGAAACGCTATATGAGATTTAACATAAACTCTTATTTAATAATATCTTCAGAACATGTGTATAAATAAACTAATATTTTAAGTTTTAAGTTCTACAGGATTTATTTGTTTCAAAAGAGTCTAATATATAAATATAATTTTGTTCTCAAAAATACTTTTATAAAATTTACCAACTACTAAATAGGTATTAGAAAAAAAAATTAACAGCAATTAATTAATTTTTGAAATAATAACTGTCTATTTCTAACGATTACATTTCAGTCTAAACGACTTGTTTAACTCATAACAAAAACCATGTTACATATTAAAATAATGTCTAATTGATCTGCTAATCAGAATTTTATATTTTGTATAATTTAAGTAGTTGTTTAATTATATGTTTAACGCACAAAAATAATAACACCTTATTTAATTATCATCAATAATTAGTTTTATGCTGCATAAATGTAAGAAGGCACTCCTCAAGCTTCGGTTATTCAAGCTTTAAAAAAGACATCTCTTTGAAACGTTGTGCACAGGCGCATGAAAATATCATCAATGATTTTTGAAAAAGCAATTAAAATTGTTTTCAACACTTACCGCAAAACTATAGTCTACATAATATAAGCCAGGTTGATCAATAATAATACTCTGTTTTTCAAATATATTATACTTAAATTTACGATCTTCGTTATCTCAGCTTACAGCTTGTCTTATGCAAAAAAAATCATTTTTATTATCTATTACCTATTTACTGTAAAAATGTTAATGGTGATTGTTTCTATATTTATAATATATCTATTGGACAAAATATCGACTGTATCTTACTTTAATCTCCAAGTATCTTCAAAATAACAAGAATTCGAGAAATTATTTATTTGTTAAAAATTATCAATTTTCAAATGTTTATTTTAAAATATATTATATATCTCAGAGGTCTAGATTGGGTGTGTTTTGTTATCCCCTGAGAAGTGACCTTTTTTGAGGTGGCTGATACAATCTCTAAAATGATTGCTATCTCACTTTTTAAACATACAATATGATTTATTCACAATACGGGATTATAGACACATCACTTTTCGATTAAATATAATACTCTTAAAGCGGCCGAACTACTAAATGAATCACAATCCATTTTTACAATTTACAGTAATACACTATTATACATTATTGCAATACTCTTCAAATTTCCATCATTTGATTGGGTTTTTGATTTGACAAATTTTTAAAAAAATTCTGTATGTAATCGACACATTTTTTGGGCATAACATGTAGCCTAATACGCACACCTACTTGGAAACCCTCGTTATCATCATTTACTAATTTATTCGCTTCCTTTATTAGCTCTATTACTTTTTGCAGTGGTTTACACACATACAAAAGCGTACACATTGATTTTTAATCAAATTGTCCATTTTTGTAAATGGGTAAAATGTTAAAACATTAATCTATTTTTTAATGTTATCTATTATAAACAAAATATTAACATAGTTTAAGGGATTACAGTAAATTAAACATTGTGTTTTATTATTTATTTATCAACATGTGTTTATACATGTATTATTTACTATATCAGAAAGAGTTCGTATTATTTCAACCTTCAAAATTATCTTTTCCACAGAATTCAGCCCCTATTGGCACGCCAGTCGTCACCCCCCAGTGCTCGGATAGAGATTTCGGTGCAAACAGTCAGCTCAGCTACATGTTCCAGGCCGATGTTCCCGGCTGGGCGCATCTCTTTACTATTGACCCGGACACGGGGCGGGTTACGGTTGCCAGGGTTCTCCAGTTTATCGTGTTCCCGCAGACGGTCCATTTGTCGATTCGTATAGAAGACAGGGGTACTCCTGTTTTAGCCAATCAAATAGAGGTAAGATTCTATGTTTATTTTGATGAAATCACTGTTTTTCTACCTGTGTATTTAAAAACTGTTTATATATATTTAACAGTTATTGGATTGTAAATATTGATTTCTTTATTAATTTTTAAACCTCAATTTAATAAAGGAAATTATTTTTTATTCAAAATTATGATTATATGTTTTTTATTGCCCATTATTAAACAATATTTAAATATATATATTTCTTTCGTCGTTCTATTCAATGTAAATAAATCCAAACGTTCTAGAATCTACAAAATTATTATTCTGAAGGTAATTATTTAGTTAATATTTGGTTATAGAAACAATATTATTGAACTGCTATTTGATGAATTTGTTTTATAAAATAAATTAATATATATAATGCTTTCATTATTCATTATAATTCAAATTTATAAGGCGAAGTTAATAATGGATCACGTTAAAAGTATTTTTAATTAATACATTTTTTGTTACAGTCTATTCTGGAGTATATTCCATGAATGTTTTAAACAAATCTTACATTTTCTAACTACACACTTTTTATAAATACGTAAATATATTTAATTATTCCTTTAAAATAGATAGCTCATTTTATGTTCACTTTATTTAAAACGTAAATACATATAGCTGTAATCCAACCATATAACAAAATATTTTTTCAATTCGACAACAAGGTATCGATTCAAATAACTGCTGAGAACAACTTTCCTCCTCAATTTCTCGATGTTGCTCGCACCTTTTGGTTCGTCGAAAATTCTGCGCCCGACACGCTGATTGGTCGAATGCCCGCTCACGACCCTGACCTACTATCGAGCACAGCAACCTCCCCGCTTGTCTACTCGAAAGAGGCTACGCTGAGTCCGATACGCTTGGGCAGTAGTGACGGTGAACTGCGAATTGGAGCAACCCAATCGGTTGACAGGGAGAAGTCGGTCAACCAATCGCTGCGCATATTCGTAAACGATGACAACCTGGGTGGGCGGACCTCGGCCCCTGCTGACGTCACTCTAGTGCTGCTTGATTTGAACGATGAGGTGCCGACATTCGATAAACAGATTTATTCGGTGCGTTAATTAATATTTACAGTTATCTATATATAATGATAATATTAGTGTTTGTTGACAATTTTATAACCGAACGGAAGGACAACCATATTTGTCAATGAAAGGATATTATAGTTATTTAATACTAATCATTATACATGCGATGGTATTACGCCCAAAAATTTGTTTAAATTTTAAAATTCTAAAATATTTTATGGTAGCAAGTTTTGAAAATGTCTTTGAAAAGATATTTACTCACTGCGGAAAGTCTCGTACTACATTTTTTCAGATTGATATGAAATTCTGGATATTTATAGTTTGTTATATCCAGCAAAGAATCTTTTTTTTATTGCGTTTTCATTATTGGTGTTGGATAATTAGAACGCATTTTTGAACATTTTATAAAGTCGTGGAATGTAGCCACAATTTGGTTTTGTTTCATCCCTATGAGCATTGACTTTATAATATATTTATCCAAAAATTACAATTTTTGAAATGTTATTTAAATTTTTGAATGAATTATGACATTATTTATCCAATAATTGAATTACACATAGGCCTATTATTATACTCTTTGTTTGGTCTTCCTTCAATTGAATTCAATTTAATTCATTACTTATTGTTTCAAAGATAATTAAATCTGACTATTAGCCAACATTTAACATCTGACATTAGCCAAAGATTTAAATTATTTAATAGTATGCGCTTATTATTATTATACACCATTGATTAGACCTTTACAACGAAAACATTCTCACGATTATTATAACTACATTATGTTATGCACCCTAAATTTTTAATTTGATTATGAAATATAACAAAAGAGACGTTTAAACTGTATAGACATATAGTATAGACGTATAATTCTTTAAGTGTCTTTTGTAACGCTATTTTATATAATATAGGTATTGCAGATTTATTACGATGCACTAAAATATTTGTCGCCAAATTTATGCCTTCCATTATTCAACGCACGCTTTCTTAAACCTCATAAACCACCGGTTTTAATATGACTAATCCTGACTGGCGCCGTTCAGTTGAAAGTTATGTCACAAAGCCGCAAATCCCACTTAATTTATGAGACACAAGTGACTTCATTCATTTATGTGTAATGTATATAATACTCTATCAATATTTGTGACCAACAAAATAGAAACGTGTTTCGAATTTGATGTGATTTGAGGAGCTTATGTTGGATTAGAGAAATTGATGTTGATTTTAATAGGAAATATGGGCCGATATATTAAGCATTTCACATAATATTTATATAAACATCTTAAATATATTTCAAAACTTTATTTTCTTTTAGTTTTAATGTTTATTATATTGAATTTTATTTAAACTGAATTTGAAAACTTTAAAGGTCCGCTTGTAGCTTTTAATTTTCTATGTTGTAGCGAGCATTTAATAGGCCTACGTATGTGTGCACAAATGTTATATTATACATTTCATTAAATATTTCTTTTTTTCAATATAACATTATTACAATTTTTATTGGAAATTACTTTAAGAATTAAACACTTTTTTAATAACTTATTAAATATAGTTTAATTATATTGAAAAAATAATTTATAAAATAGTACATTATAGCTAAACCGGCCTTATAAGTGTTTAAAATATAACAAAAAGTTTGCATGGGTTTACTGTTTTTGTATTGTAATATTTATTTATTTTAATCAATTCCATGCAGGTAATTCTACCTGACAACCAGCCAATAGGGACGGAAGTTTTACAGGTCAAGGCCACGGACAACGACTTTGGGGCAAATGGCAGTGTCAGTTACCGACTGATCACACCTCTACTTGAAGATGACCTCTTTCTGATTGCTTCACAGACTGGCGTTATTACCACAAAGACTGTACTTACGGGAAATCTGCATTTCAGGTGAGAGCTGTTTCAAATAATTAAAACGATTTTATACAATCAATAAATATTAATTTAATCAACAACCTCGTATATCATTATTTTAATTAAATCATTGTAACTAAATAGCGAATATTCTATTCTGCTCTACATAACTACCAAAACAAAAGAATTTATAAATATTAAAGAAACAGAAATGTTTAAAGTTACAGTCAAATAGGAATAAAATTGTATGATAATATTTAAATAATTCGAATGAAAATAACAATCAAAACCAAACTCCAGAATGTTGAAACAAAAAGCGTGTTACGATAAACCACAAATATTAATTTTTTTAATGTTTCAATCAAATTTATACAGTTTATAACCAATAAAACAAGTCTGGACTGATAAGATTACAAGTCAAACCTGTATATATATATATATATATATATATACATATACATACATAGATTTAAAATACATCCTATACCAAATAGAATTTTTAAATAAATTTAAATATTTAAAAAAATTCTAATTAATTAAAAGGAAAGATGTGACTAAACAATGGTGCGGGACTTCCGATTCTTATATCAGCAGTTTACTGATTTATGTGCGCACACGATTACTATTCACACTATAATAATAATTAAGTTGCGAAAAACATGTAAGTTGCAATTTGAGATGCAATGATATTTGAATTGGGTTTATACTGTACAGTTGAAAACCAACTTGCACCAGATTTATAGGTGTATGACCCTATACATATGACAAATATATAATAACAAGAATGTAAAAGCTGCAATAATTACATCAGACATTTTTATCGTAAAAAGTCACTTACATTATAAAATTATTATGATTTCAATTAAAGTAATTACAATTTAATAATTACATGTTATGGTTAGAGTAAATAATTTAAATAGTTTATTGAAGTAAATTTTTATTTATAAACTTTCGCTTTATTTATCGTCTTGTAATGTAGTACGGTTAGTTTAACTAATCTACGTTATTAATATTTTTATTTCTATAATATATTTATAACACATATTATGCAAACATCCTATAAAATCAAATTCCACAAACGTCAAATTAGTATATAATATCAAATCTTTTGATTTGCAGTTAGCAACCATATAATATAACTGTTCAATACACCAGCTTCTATACATTACATCAGTATTGCAAAAACGAATGCATACACGTGTATAACTCCACTAAAGTTTATAATCTCGTTATCTTGTTTATTTCTCCATTCAACGAAGTTTGCAGCAGACGAGTGTATTTATGCATCGGCATGTTACGTCATATACATGAATTAAATCTCTCTGCATGGGGGGTTCATTAATCATGCCATCACAGAGTGTCACTTGTCTTTTACGTGTAATGAATACCAGAAAAGCACCCCTTTCCTTGCACCATCAAAGTGGCGGTGTATAGCATATCAAATGTTTGTCAATAGCCGTTTTGACCACTTGGATGAAATCTGATTTCGCATGATACATGATGATGATTTATGGCCGAATCCGACTTCATCATCATCATTATTTATAAAAAATAGTTCTTTCCTTTCTGGCATATTTGGATTTGTTTTGATATTAGTAAGTCAGTTTTCGTTTGAGCTTACATTTCCCAGTGTGATATATACCTACTATATACGGATGTGTTGACATGCATGGTAATTGCCTGTTGTAGATGTGTGATTGATCGTCAGTTTCACACATTACTATTCTGAAAAGTTGGACGAGAAAAGTGTTGCCTATATGTGATATGTTATTAGTTACATTTTGAATTGTCTTATTTTTTTAATAATCGTAAATTTTGTATTAAAAGTAAAAAGACGCGTGAAATTTTAAGCGAATTTAAATCAATATATATCGCACAATATATACATTACTATATATAAACACACATATATATCTTCCTTAATATAATATTTTATAGTCTCTAAGCTTCAATTAAATAATAAATACACCGTATACCATGATTACTTTGGACAGAAATGCATAGTGTACTTTCAATGCTTAATATTCATATTATTAGTTGATTATTAAACAATGAAAATACACCAGATTTCTGTTTAAAATATAACTGTACAATTGATTTGGTAATATATTTGTTATACTTTGTGAACAAATTATAAGTTAGTTTTGTAATTGAATTCAGTTTCATCTAAAGCGATAATTAACAAATCTTAACATTCTCTGATATATGGACGTTAAAACTCATTTTCTCTATATTTTTGTGATAATATTAAATGACAGCATTTCAATCCACACTTATATATAATATATACGAATAATACTAAAAATAAAAAGAACCAGAAATTATCAAAGCAACTGATAAAAATATTAGTAACAACATTTTATAATAGTATTAAAATTTTTAAAGAAAAACACCAATCAGGACTGATTTCCAGAATGCTAAAATTATTTATTAAATAGTCATTATAATATTTATAATTAGTATCACTAAAAAAGGAAAGAGGTTACTAAAAAATGGTTTACAACTTTGGACCCTCAGCGACAGTTATTTTTGTTATCTCAGTGATTTATCATGTCATTCATAAAATATCCATTTGATTGGTATTCATTTTCGTTTTCTAAAATGTAAAAATATGGATAATTTTAAAAGTATAATCGTAATAATTCTTTTAGTTTAGTTGTTAATTTAAAACGAGCTATTCATAATTATCAGTATAGCAACAATTCTAACTATATCATTTTGAATTAAATTAGTTTAAAAAAATGTTGACTCAATTAGTTAATGTATTAAATCTATAGATTCCTAACTATTCTTAATCTCCTATAGATTTACAAAAAAAAATTGTTTGGTTTATATGATAAATCATCCGCCTCCCAATTCGTATTAATTGATTCAATTGAGCTGACATTTTAAATGTAACCTTTGATGTGATTAATTAACATCAAACTTTATTTTAAGTTTACTTAATTCAAATAGTATATATTATATATATATATATAACTATGAAATAATAATATTACTAACACAACTGTTACTTAGTAGAATTACTTAATATACCTACATAGTGAATATTTATTAAAAATATATTTTTATTTCATTGTTAACTTTTAGTAGAATTACTTATATAGAATGATGCAAGGGAAATGCTGATTGAAATTTAATACTTCAATCCCTATATCAGTCTGACTGTGGCAGCCCGTGATGGAGGCCGACCCCCTCTGGAGGCCAGAGTTACCGCTGACATTCAGACCCGCACCTCTCTCTGGACAGAGGGCAATTTGCTGGACTCCCGAGTCTCTTTTCAGCTCCCTGAGAACCTGCCGGCCGGCTATCGAGTCGGAAGAATCAAAGTGGGCCCGGAGCGTTATGTCAGGTTTGTGATGCGAGCATATTTATGGCATAACGAAATGGCATTCCTTTAATTTTGATAATTGAATCTGTATTATAGTGAGAAGAACATTATCATCTAGAATTTATATTCTTACATTTGAAATTTTCTTGAAGGTTTTGTTTTAAAATGATATTTCGGGTGTAAGATTTCTGATGTGGTTTGTATTTGCTATGCTGTCAATGCTATGTATTTAACGTTGGTTTAACTAATAAATTGACTGCTTAATTTTTAATAAAACTTCAATTATACAACTTGATTTAATTAGAATCATATATCTGCATCAAGATCTTAATATCCTCCATGTTATAGAATAATGTTATATAGACTTCGACTTGAACAGTATACACTACAATTATTATTTAATTATTTCTGTAACAATTAAAATGCACGTTTTATTCTGTCATTATAGAAATAACTAGAAGGTGTTGTTCTCTTCATACACTTATATTTTGCATACATTTAATTTTGTTTACAAGCGTTGGAAATTCATGTTATTCGAAACTATAGAACATTTAGAAGACATTCAAAATTTATATATTATCATATAAAGAATAGTTTTATATAATTTCGTTACTGAATTGATATTTGTTATGACAGCAGTTTACAGTTATAGACTGTATAGATAATTACTCCTCGATAGTTTAGTATAATCTTAGTTTAATTTTGTCAAAACATACTGCAATATGCATAAAATAAACCTTTGGTAACATATGTCGAATTAGGAAAACATATGTTACTGCATAAGAGGAATAATGACTGCCATAATTTAGGAAACTTGATTATCCCTCGATTATTACACTTCCATACGACTGTTTTACAATGTCATTTCAAAGAAACAGGAACATTGTATATTATTTATCCCGTCATTTACCAATCAGTTTTTAAATACTTTTTAGTTAATAATATGAAGAAGTTATAAGCTTCATATTCACGTATCCGTATATTTAACGCTTAACTTAACAACTGCCCTTTCTACGCCTCGTGAACGAAATTAAATTATTATATATTATACTTATAGGAGACAGAGTATTTTGGTTTCAAAGGATATAGACTTCCGCCTTTTAGCTTTTATCTTTTTGAATAACGTTATACATAAAATGGATTTAAATGTTAGACTATCCAAGGAAATCTATATAATTATATAGATTTCCTTAGACTATCGTACTATAATAATTTCACTTTACATACAGTTACGTAACCCGATTTGATTATCCTAAGCAATACAACGCATGTTACCAATATAAGGGTACCACGATATTCCGATATATATTTTAGAAAGGGTAATTTGATGTCCCATTATATATAAGAACATCACTATATAGAAGCGGGCAATAAATGAAGTAGGCTAGAAACGTAATTTGCAAAACATTTTCTAAACATTTTTCTGACCCTTTGATCGTGTTGGAAAGTCATAAATATAATTATTATATATGTAAAAGTTATTACGTCAGATAAACATTTAGATATTTGTGAATATCTGTATACACATTTTACAATTTAACTAGATTATATGGAGTCTGTTTGTAAAGACATTTTATAGGAGCTAAACATTAGAAAATACAGATACAAGTCAAAATTATTATATACCGTATATATATATATGTATGTACGCGCAAAAACTAAGTATTTTTAAATTCTTAGATAATATTTAAGAAAAAATAATCATCACCATTATGGTCGTCAAAAGGCAATACATGCGAACGTTTGCATAAAATTGTTCCTTTTGATTTTGTCACATAATCTGAAATGGGATGTTAAATGTTACAAAAAGATCATATTATAAAGAGAATTTTAGAAAAACGTTTAATTGTTTCTATATAACAGATGTATGTATAATAGTTGTCACAGTTAAATGGATCCAATTATAATCAGCGGTATAACGGCAATATTTAAAACAAATACTCCCGATTTTCAGAATGAAATTTATTGTCGCATTACTTGTTGTTGTTAATGTCATAGTTATTGTAGATATTTTAATCGTTGAAATAGGTCTCTTAACTAATGTATCAAGCCTCTTACCTATTATTGTTTCAAG
>JAUZND010042000.1:0-20817 GCA_034780555.1 Coelogynopora nodosa | reverse complement strand
AATCGCCCCGTGATCCCGATCTCTAGAAGATGGCCGAGCAGCTCGGCACGCCACACGCGGTCGTAGGCTTTCGAGTAGTCCAGGAGCACTAAGACGGTGCGCTTAGCTGGGCAAACTTGGAACCCGTCACTGATCTCCTGGAAAAGCCGGAGCGTCTGGTCCTCGCAGCTGCGTAGCTTAGGGAAGTCGGTCTGGTCGTCCGAGATCAGACCGCGGTCCTCGGCTAGGTGGTGGAGCCTCCTGGCTACCATGCGTTCCATGGTCTTGGCCACGCTAGAGGTGAGGCTGACCGGGCGGAACGACTCGACTGAGCCAGCGGACTTCCCGGCCTTCAGCAGGGGAATGATCGTGGCATCCCGCCACACCTAAGGACAGAACCCGAATCTCCAAGAGGCGTTGACACACTCGAGCAACAGAGCCCGGGCGCACCCCCCGAGGGCCTTGAGAAAGCGGGGGTGATCTGATCTGGCCCTGCATCACCCTTGCTGCGCATCGCCGCGATGGCCGCATCGAGCTCGTCCCTGGAGAATGGGCAGCCTTCCTCGTCCACGTCCACCGCTGACAGCCACTTTCGAACTTCACTGTTCCACGGTCTGTCATCAGCGTTGAACACAAGGCGGTGACCTGAGCGTAGTACTGCAGGAAGACCCCGGCCTTCCGAGGGGCACTGCAGAACTCGCGCCCGTTGTTGACGAGCATCTCGTTGGGGTTGGATGAGCTGGGCGACCAAGCGAGAGACTTGACCACTCTCCACAGCTTATCGGCCCCTGCCGTCTAGACGGCGCCCTCGAAGAACTCCCTCCACTGGATCTCCTTGGAAGCGCGGATGAGCTCACGCACGTCACAAAACCTCGTGGTGACCTCGCGACGGATATGGTTGCGCCGCTTGATCGCCTCCCGGATCTCCGACGAATTCCAGATCTTGGGTCTCGTTCTGGGGCGAACAATGCCGATGTACGCTCTCGCCGCCACGTCAATGGCATCCGTGAGAACCTGGAGACCAGCCTGAAGGTCCTTGACATCTTGCATCGGAACGGGGCAGCTGGGGGGTGGGAGGAGGGTAGGTGGGTGGCTGAAACCCGATCGTGTTGGGCAGACACTGCCGCCT
Source organism: Coelogynopora nodosa (assembly GCA_034780555.1). Taxonomy (NCBI): domain Eukaryota; kingdom Metazoa; phylum Platyhelminthes; order Proseriata; family Coelogynoporidae; genus Coelogynopora; species Coelogynopora nodosa. Next base: position 19,709 of record JAUZND010042000.1, on the reverse strand, counting down.
CGATCGCCGCTGGGAACGCCGGCCAGTCCGCGACCTTCTAATTGCAGCGGGTCCTCACGGTGTCGGGCGCGTTGAGAGCCGTCACCTCGATGTCGAGAGACACCAAGATGGACAAGTGGTCTGAGCCCATGCAATCCAGCACAGTTCACTGAGTGCGAATGAGCAGTTCCTCCGAGAAAAGGAAGATGTCAGGCGAGCTCCCCCAGCCGGTCCCGCGATTCACGGGCGTAACCGCGCCGTCGTTGGCACACGCAAAGCCGGTCTCCACCAGCCAGTTCTCGACAATCTCGCCCCTCTCGTCACCAGGTTGCACCGTGTGCCAAAGAAATGTGTGGGCATTGGGATCCTCTAACACTATCGACTTGCCGGCGTTGGGAAACCGGTACGAGTCGAGGTGGACCTGATCTCCCTCGTTCCTCGAGGGTGGGCAGTAGACGTTGGTGATCCTGTACACCTCTCCTCTCCTGCCCTTGATAGCGATCGTGAGCATCTCCAGGCCCTGTGTGTTCTGGTCCGTGATGGGGGTAACTGAGTAGGCGACGTCCTCCCTAACTAGCGTGAGCAAACCGCCGCCCTTCCTGCTCGCTCCTTTGGGGCCAGTCGGCCTGACCCGGTGAACCGTTGTGTAGCCCTCGAATGTGCCTCCATCAGCTTAGACTCCTGCACGCAGTAGACATCGATGGCGAGCTCCTGTTGCCGAGGCCCCAGCTTCATCATATTGGTGTGGATGTCGTCCGCGTTTCACTACAGCATTTTGAGTGACCCCCTCGCGTGGAAAGCCACCTTCTTCTCCGAGACAGCGGCCGTCTGAGGGCCTGCTGGAACAGGGGCTGGGGGGACCCAGGCACACTTCGGGCACCTTCATTGATTGGCCCGGATGAGGACATCTTGTTTATTCCTTAGCAGTGTGGCGCAGGACTTGTGGACCGTTTCCCCGCAACGGAAACAGGAGAGAGGGGTTGCCGTGGGTCGCAGAGCCTTCAGTCTGTCAAGCTGCAGTCTGCAGCTGCTTTATCGATAAGAGATTGTGCAATCTGTATAAGAAAAAGCCATATAGATACCTCACATCCAAATGCTAGAATTGACCACAGTTAAACCGATAAGGTTGGTGAACTGTTCCACTTTTCCACTTTCTATGTATGCGGTACTAAGAGACAAAGTTGTCATGGTTGTAGAAGTGCACCACATTTAACTGTGAGACATTGATAGTTTTCTTTTCTTTACTTATAAATTTCTTTAGTGAAAGAAGAGGATTCACGATTTAAAAGTTATAAGGAAAGTACAAATGTTCACATTTTTTTCACTTCACCGCCATGATTTTTGAATAAAAATAACAGGGCCCAGTCAAACACCCCTTTCGTTTTATTCGTATCTTTAGAATTCATTAGTTTAGAATTTTTAGTTTGTTTTCAAATTGATCGTAGTATTTCCCTCACCACATTCGCACCAAGATCAAGCGAAGGATTAAAGTACTCACTTTTTCCAGAATAAGGTAGCACTTTGAGAATATTTCCGGTTAAGCTATAAAACTGGTATCACAATTTAAATCCAAAATAGACGGGCTTACCTCTATTGAATATTTTGGGGGTATGCCATACACAATATGGCATTATTTCCTCATTGAAAGAAAGGCATGCTTCAATTACATCGAACTGGATGAACTTTTAATTGAGAAGGTTAATACATTATAAGCACGACCCTTATTCAACTTGTGCTCTTTATAAATGTCATTCGTTTAGTTATAAATTACGTTTGATATCACGGAACTCCTTCACAATAAGTTTGTATATTTTGAATTTTCGGAATGCATCCGTTTCTAGGTAATTGGTGATAGCCAGTAAATGGTAGGAATCCGAGAAAACATTTAAATAGGCATTTCAAAACCACGTCGATTATTATGATTTAGGTATGCATGACTTTGTTGTATAATATGGTCTAAAACATATGTGTCAACATTTTTTCAAATATTTGATTCTCAGAGTCATCACTTTAACTGTAATTCTATGTATATTATGTGTATATTTTTCTTCATTTTGAGAATAACTGGTATTCAGCAAATGGACTTCTACAGTTCCAGCCACATTGTTTGGCATAGGTCCTTTCTCCAAACCATCATCTTCAATTTGCTTTTCATCGAACAAAGTATAATTCCGTCTGGTGGTATGATGACAGAATCTTTCTCCTCAGCATATTCTATTTCTTCAGGCTCTATATCTTTACCATTACTACAGTCTCTGTAAGCGAAAGCAGTTGTCTAAAAAGCATCCTAAAATTATATAATAGAATTAACCATGTACAATAGATATTAAAATACTTATTAATAGTTTTGTTAACTGAATTTTATATGGCATAAATTTAGCCACTGCTTCGATTTGCAAATTCTAAAGCTTTGATTTTATTTTCCAATACAACCTACATTGTTAGAAATATAACATATATGTACCTTAGAGTATGGCGATAATAATAATATAATTTGGAACCAGAAACTCTTTCGAGATCTACATAGCTGGTTACCTTGCACATACATTATATTTAAAATAAACATTACCTTATGCATATTACAGTATAATATTGTTTACAATATGACGTAGCTACTTAATTACAAAAACGCTTTCAATAAAATATAAAATTATTCTTTAACATAGTAAAATACTTGTGCAATAATGTTATAGTTCAATCAGTAATTTTATAATAATAAATATAGTATAAGAATGTACGTTTACACAATTGGAAGTAATGTCATAATAAATGAAAATCATATGAATGAAATGTTATAAATTTTAGAAATATCTATACTTCAGATGAAGGAAAACACATTTATAAGTTGTCACATATAATTTTAAGAAGACAAATTCAAATAATTGTTCTATATAAGTGGAGTCTAATTTATACATGAATAATAAATATTGTGTAGGTGTCACAAGTTTATTCTACAATAGTATTTCATTGGGAGATATGTTGTCAGTTCTAATTTAAATTTTGTAGTTTTTGTATACTTTTTGGTATGCTGTTCCAAAAGATGTAAACATCATCAATTACTTGATTTTTGTAGATATATATGCAGATACTGTTAAGAAAATACGTAGTGGTATGTTCAAATCCCATTACTAAAATTTGTTGGTAATAAAAAGCATTATTATTTGACATCATACACTATGAAGTAAAGTGAAGAATTCATTTTGTGAAAATATTAATATTTTGTAAAACTAGTAAAATGTATGATTAATGTAGCATAAATGCAGTGCATCAACTCAATTTTAATAAATAATTATTTTTCTGGCGTTAAATATTAAGCGAGTATGCTCATTATCTCTAAATATTTATGTTCTGTACTGTTTGTTATCAATGTTTAATTTTTAAGTGTGTTTTCATAAATCATAAAATATATCATTTAGTAATAACATGTAACTTACATTTAATCATAACAATTATGAGTTTGGGAAATAATTTTAAAAAATTGATTATTTATTTTTGTAATTTAATACAAATATTACCAAACCATCAACATTATTAATAGCTTTGGCGAGAACTAATGGTTAAAATCTCTTACAATATCTGCATAATGATATTTAGACAAAACCGCAGTGGACATATATGGACAAACAATTATATGTGGACATAATTCATGGACGTAACCTCAGAGCTTTTCCAAATGACCAACGTGGAGCATTAAGTGTTAACTTAACCAAACTACCCCTTAGGTTATTGAAATAACCAACATCGACATTGAATAATCCACATTCCAGGTGCAATGTACTGAAGGGTAAAACGTATGGAGGAGCATACAATAAAACACTATAACGGAAAACCACCTTTGTGAAGTTAGTATAAGACACGCGAGAAGTTTAATATAAGTATAGTATAAGAATTCAAAAATAATTAATTCAAAATTGTTTGTTTTAATCTTTTCACGTCAACAGAATTTTAATCTAATTAAATATCTCAGATATTACATTTTTCAAGGATTGGGTTAATGTTCTGGATTTGGGAGGACAATACTAACTAAAAGTTGAAATAGAGACTGTTCACAGACTTTATATACTACTGTCGTTACAGGAATTATTATACTATATTAAAACTTTTTTTATAATTGTGCCCCAGAGAATATATCGCATCATTCACTGTGAAGAAATAATGGGACCTAGGAAATATATCTACCAAAAGGAAAAGGTAAATTTTAAAACAATATCGTAAATAAATGTTTTTTAAATTTATATATTTAATTCTAATGAGATTTTATTGTTTTCATGCGACAGGTTACAGCGGTTCCTAGAGTTAAAACAACTATTGGTGTTTACGAAATATCAACAGATTACATGAGGTTTGTACATTTTATATGATTCTTAATGTCCAATATTAATATTAAAATTAATTTTTACATATATTTTTATTAAAACCAACGTATTTCCTTGTTTAAATAAATTATGCTAACTTTATTAACATTATTGAAATTTAGCTATATATTGCCTAATTTGTTTTTAAACATTTATTAACAATAATAAGTGTAAAAAGGTTTACGTTTGACGTGGATGTCACCCTTTAACTAAGCTTTAATAAAAAAAAGCTTTTCTTTTAATTTTCTAACAATAGTCACTTAATCAATTAAACATATCAAGGGCACCCTATCCGAATGATTAACTATTGAGTAAGTTTTATAAAATATAAATAATGTTACTTTTGTTTTACAAAAGACAATATTTAATTAGATTTAAAAGGTATGAGGTTGTCTAAAATATATAAAACAAATCGCACATATATGACAAATAACATATGCTTTTACCCGTGCTTGCATGTTGCTTCCACGATGTAAATTTCTTTAATGCACTATACTTAATCATTTAAAAAATTAATTCATTTTGATTTTAGAACCTTTAAAACATAAGGACTTAAAGTTACGCACATAAAGTACATAACATATAAATTGGCTACTATCATGAACGCCATTTAGGAGAAAATAAATTTGATCCGTTAACACATTAATAGAAAATATATGTTTTCAAAGTATATCTGTGTTATGTTAGTTTAATATCAAATTTGAATTAGTTTAGTAAACATTTAACTAGCATTAATAACCTTTTTTTCCTTGTGGCACATTCAGGAAAATATAATTTTTGACATAATTTTGAAAGTATTACTTAGTTGAAAGTACAATTCTATAATAAATATAACAAATAGCAGCATGTTCTCAAGTAATAAAAACCATTTTTTGAAAGCATGAATAGTCCCTTTTTAAATCTATCCTATTCAAAGGACTGAAATGTTACCATACTCAAAGGCGATCTTGCTCACTCGAAGGAAAATATGTTCCGCGGTCAATTATCAAAGTTTATTATTGTTGGTATGCTTAATCGTCAACAATGTCTTTAACTGTTGATTATAAATTAATCAATCAATATTAACACACAATTTACACAATGGTAATAGTAAATGATCACACTCTGTTCAATTCCTCAACACCACCACAAAACAAAACATATCAAAAATGGAAATAAAAATTAAAAGGAACCAGAAATTATCAAAGAAACTTTCAAATAAGAAACAAAATGTTATAATATCAGGATGATTTAAAGAAAAAACAACATGTATGACTAAACTTCAGAAAGGTTAAACAAAAATAGCGTGTTGTTTATTATCAAACCAACTTTACTAACTTTTAAAATGTTTACAATCCAAACATATAGCTTGTTCTCTGTATATATATATCTTTATATCTCAAACCTGTGGATTTAAAAGATAGCCATTCAAATCCAAAAACATAAAAATAATTTGGAATTACAAAGATGAACATGGTCAACAAATGATATTTGTTTATAATAAAATAGGAAAGAAAATATGACCAACCAATATTGCGGAACTTTCTACACTCATACAATGAAATGTATACATGTTATTCCGCAAACTCACATGCAAAATATTAAATCATAAAATAAACATGTGAACAAAACATCAAATTTTTAACTTTAAAAATGATAATTATATTATTGAGATATTTATCTAATGAAATTTAAAAGGATAAATATATAATTTGCATATATAAATTAAAAATCACGTATAGCACCACTTTTTTATTTTAATTATGATAATTAAAGTACACTAGCTCTGACTCAACTAGTAAAATGTGTGTTGTTTAATTTAAAACTTTTAAAACTATTTAACATTATTCAAGAATATTTGTAAACCTTCTTAAACTCTTCCCCTATAATACGGTTATTTATTAATATCAGTTGATATAAAATTTCTCCTTTGTAAATAGTTATTTTAATCTATCAATTTTAATAATCCTAAACAAAAAACAATAAGCAGTTAAAAATTTCACATTCGGCCAATATTTTCTAAATGTTTTCTATTTTGAAGTATTTTAACTAATTTATTTACGATCATCGAAATAGTAGCAAATATGTATTGTGTTAGCAACATAATATACATTAAAAAAAATGTTTTTGCTCAGAAACACAAAAGAAAAATGTAAAGACCTTTTTATAAAAACTTTGTATATTTGTAGTGTGAGTACTCCACTCTTCGTTAAAGTAATAATAAATAATTATAAAAATTATAAATTATAAAAAATTAAAAATTAAATCAATTAAGACAATTATTATTTGTTAATTCAATAAAAAAAATTAATAAATATTTACAAAAATAAAAATGATGAACACCAAGACATTGAAATAGATTTAATGAAACTATTTATTATATATTTAATGTATTTAGTATTCATTAAATAGATTTCTAAATGTTAGTGGCCATAGTTTTTTTTTTTAATTTTGTAATCCTTTATATATTAATGTTTTAATTGATATTATTATTAAATTTTTGTATGTAGTTAGGCATTCATTTAATCTGTGTAATGTTTCGATCACTAATAATTCATTACTCTGACAAAAAATAGCGTGCGCAAAAATCATTATTTTTTTACCTTTTCTTTTGTACTGTTGAGCAAAATTAATTCTATAATATAATGTAGATTAGGCATCGAATTGATCCAAAAATTAACTAAATAAGTGCAGTTATATAAAAATGTTTGATGAAAAAGTATACGCCTAGAAATGTTATTGCATTGTATTTTTCGACTAAATGTCCTGATTAGATCTATGAACAATTTGTTTTACATTTTTTTAATTTTTAATAATAATAATTAGATATTATATTTCTATAGCGATCCATATATTATTGTCAGCAATGTCTGTAGCAATTTACAAAGTATACATATATTATAGATAACATGAATTTAAATCGAACATGAAAAAATATCTATAAAAGTATGTTTTACAGAGATTTTCAGAGGTTTTACAGAGTATGTTTTCCTAAAGTTTTTATATATCAATCGATACAAATATCCTATTTTTATTTGGCATCTATAACCTGGTATAGTTCTGTAAAGTACAACAAAAGTAATACATAGTAATAGAACAGTTATTCTTATCCTTAATGATAGTATTACATATTGTCTTCATTTTCAAGCAATGACGTATAAAAAACTACGTTCATAAAGAAAATACACACTTGTAATCTTTATTAGATGACTGCATAATCTGGAAATTTCCAGAGCGATAGGCTAATTACTTAATCTATATTAATAATATACAAAAACGAGTTATTAAACAATATACTATATGCATGTGCTTTTTATTTCTTTCTCTGGTATATATGTTAGGACCATTCACTACCCTTTAGTTATATTTTTCAATTTTTTTTTATTAATGTTCCATTTTTATGTTATTATTATTATTATTTTATGATTTATGTATTTTGAACAAGGAAAATTAACAAGCTTAGAACTTGTTCAGGGTATATTAAAAAATGATATTGTATAAAATTAAAAATTATTTAAAGTTAAAATTACAAATATATAATTAAATCATTTGACATAAAGAAGCTTTTTATTAGTATGTATTAATTGCTACAACATTTTGAATATAAAATATGAATCTCAATGATAACGTTATTGAACGTATACATGCAATAGTATGCAATCTAACCTTTATAACACCTTTATGTTATTCAAATTTTTCAGAAAAAGACTACTAAATTTTCTATTTAATTGCTGCTAAAAAACATTTAAAAATATTTTAATTGAACGTATGCTTATACTTATTTTTTGTTTAATTAAAGGTCTTCTTCATTCAATTTTGTGATGTTCTATTTTTATAGTAACAATATAGTGATATCCTAATCTGAAATATCTATTGCATAGTAGATAACTCTTGTATTCCATCAAGGTAGCATTTATTTCTAACAGAAATAAAACAGAAATACTAAATAAAGTTCACTTGACGGTCAAGTTATATTGATTATACAATAATACCGATGGAATTCATTTTAGCCTTATAAAGTGATTTCGTGGTTTTCGAAAAACCATATAGTGTTTTTTTATCTAAAAATGGTTGTACATTTAACCTGTAAACAATGTTGAATTTTAAATTAGAAAAATATAGTGTATGAGCTTTATTGAATTAAATTATTTAAGACATTACATTTTTTACAATCTAATTTTGACAATCTATCTTTATAATCATAATTTTGTAATAAAAATAAGACTCATGAAAAGTCAAATATGCACAGTATTTTAACTGATATGCTATTAAAAAAAGAATTATAATTAGCTTAAAAAATGAATTGCCATTAAATTATAATTTCTTAAATGAGAAAAATGTGTTATTTATAACATCCAATACATGATAATAAATAATTGTTTTACAACAATATTTTATGTTTCACATTTTTATAAATGAGAAAAATAACCCAATAGGGCTCACCAACAATTAAATAAACATTGAATTAGAGCGATGAACACATTTTTCCTTTATCAAGAAATATTAATTATGATTTGAGGTAAAAATTTGAGGAAAATAAATGTTCAATAGATATTCGAACCTCACAACAAACAAAGAACATTGTGTTTAACCTAAAAGATATCGTTACTTTAATGGAACCGAAATTCTTTAATGCATATAATAACTTTATTCTGTCTGCGTGGTGAACGTGTTATAATTTTATAATATTTCGGGTGAAAATTGTTTTTTTACATTTCCCTATATAAATAACGATTACCGTATTTGGCAAGCATTGACAATTTTCCCTTAAAACGATTAAAAATATATTTCAATTCAAATTGAATTACATAATATATAACACACCTGAAGGTATAGTTAATCGGATCTGAATTTAATTAAATTTAATCAAGTCAATTTTAAGACCAATTGTATATATTGAATTTTATTTTATATACTATATGAAAAATATACCATTTAGTATGTGTATATAACTTATAACTTTTAAAAATCATTCTAGATATGAAAAGCCATAGACTTTTAATAGTGAAAAGCTCAACATTTTCGGCACTGACCGCCGATTTGGAGGCTACGTTGACCGCGTAGCCATGACACGCCGAAGATTGTATTTTTATTTTCCCAACCACCCATAGGAGAATAACTGAATCCATCCTTAACATGTATTCGTTTAACTTATATAAATAACATTTTAATGTTAATTAGGTAAATTTAAACTAACCACCTGATTCAAATATATTACTTTTATGTTTTTATTTAATAATTTATATGATTAAAACTCTTCTACTCGTATATATATATATATATATTTGATTTACATCCAATCTTTTTTTATATTTAACAATTTTTTTTAGAAATGATTCAATGTACAAAATCGGAAATAGAACCATCGATTTTCCAAATGAAAGAAATGCGGAAGTTCAAAAATCAAATTATCATAAAGAGCTAATTCAGCAGGTGTACCAAAAAGATTTTCTACAGACTCAAGCACTTGTGAATGAGTCTGGACTATCTTTAAGGTCGGACAGTAACGATGGTCGTCGCATTGTGAGCAGCATTTCTGAACAGTCTGGATTGCATTTCAATTCCAGTAATTTGAATCAGGCATATTCAAATTCATCTGAATCGGTTGAAGCTACTATTGAAACTCCAGATAACAGCTCTATTTCTCTGCAGTCAGCAAGTTCTAATGAACTTGCAGTGCTCTGGCGATCCTCTGAAGAAACCATTCAGAATAAAATTGACATTTTACGCGACGAGCGACGAATCCTTCATGAAATAATGCAAACTGCCTTGCATGGTGCATTTAATGGACACACAACAGTAGATGATAGTAGTCATTGTAGTCAAAGTAACATTTAATATAAATTTGAACGCGTTATGTTATTCTATAACTAACAAAATTATACAAACTGCGTGTATTATTTCATAGTATGAACATTTTAATGTTTCTGATTCTACGTATATATATATAAAATAAAGACAGGGCCGTATTTAGCAGTTGGCAGTCCCTGCACCTTCTGATCGGTGCCTGATTTTATAAGTGTCTACATACATGTACCTATCTATAATTGGTGGATATTTGAAACTCTGTCCCCCTGAGAAAATTCCTATATTCGGCCTGAAAAGCATATTATATTAATACTAAATTGCATCTGAAATTGTTATTTCAGATACAAAAAGTTTTCAGTGATCTCTTAATATTTGAAGTATTTTTACTGTACGTAAGTAATATTTCTTTTATATTAATAGTTAATTAAGGAGTTGATGAATATTGTATGCATAATTTCTAATACAAATGATGGTAACTATGTATATTTCAATGTTCTAAATGCTTCAATGTTGTTTCAACGTTCTACGAAATATGTTAAATTCAAATGGAGTATCAATTCAAAATGATGAGTGCTCTTTTGATTTGATTTGATTTAGTTTATACTTTATAATATTGTGTCTAAACTAACTATAATATAACAAAGATATAATAATATTATTATAATAAATATAATATAATATAACAGGATGTTTTATAAATAATATAGGCCTATACATTAATATATTAATTGTTTAAATTATTATAGTTTAGTTTTCAGTTTTATATTTTCATGGGGGAGAAATCCGCCACTTGATCTTTCTAATAAATGATCGAGAATAGTCGAATTTTATGAAAAATTTATTACATGCTCAATTAAATAAGGAGCACATTTCTGTAGAACGCTGGAGAGGGTTTGTAAAGTCTTCCTATGTTTTATAACTATGTTTTTACTATCGTGAATAAACTACTTTAACAATGGTTTTGAATAAACACTAAATTGTAGCATACATTCACTAAATAAAAAGCACTAAACAAATAGGTAGCCTATTACAATGAGCTATAAATATGGCCAAATTTAATAAATTTGCAATTTCATAGTTGTTAGCTGACAAAAGTTTAAGGAATGGTTCAAGTCGTTTTTTGTATAATAAATATTTCAATGTCTAGTTTATTATATTTAGTTCTTATTACTCACAAAAAATTAACTATTAAATAACTAACATGATAACTATATATAGTTATATACAATAGATATAATTAATATAGTTCATATATTTAATATCTCAGGGGTGTCCTGAAAATCAATATATCACTTGTGAGGAATTTTGGCGACAACTCAAATATCCTCACATAGGAATAGCATCAATTATCAAAATGATTTAATATTTGATTAAGTTGACTGTTATATTAGTCCGTTTATCAAAGCTTAAAAAATTCAGTAGTGAATATTTAACGAACCATTTTTTATTGAATAATTAAAAAAATACACATATAATATTTTTAATTTAAAAAATCAAATACATATTTGAGGTAGTGAGCATATTGGATCCTAATTTTTTTAATATATATGCTTTCCTAATATTTTAGAACCATTAAGACTATATATAATGCATTGAGACCATACTGAGACAATAATGGTATGGATATTTGCACTATTGCATAATTCATTGAAACCATACTGAGACCAAACAAACGAGACCATTTTCTCAAAGAGCATAATAATGAAATAACTACTATTTTAGATGACTATAAACCATTCGGACTATCGGGAACTCTAAGAATTATTCCTCGGGATAAATTTCTACGCAACTATTTAAGCTAACATTTTCCAATCAACATTTATATTTTCAAATAGTATATATATATATAAACAAGTATTGATTTACTTTGCAATCCTAAACAGTCACGGTGATACCTCATGAAGGTCAGAAATTAGTATTCTGTATATGCTACTACATGATTATCCAATCTAAAACCTTCTAATAAACATCTATAGTTTCAAGCAGTATTATACACAAATTTTGATTTATAATGCAATCCTTTAGACCTCTCAGAACAATCACATTATATCGCCATTCAGAACTTCTGAAAATCAGGAACTATATATACTTATATATATACAATCTAAAATATCGTAATCACTACCTAAAGTTTCGCTAAAAAATTATATAAATTTTACATCAATTTTAAGGTGTTCAAATCTCCAGACTTATCAAAACGGGGCATTAGTGCCACCATTAAAATCTCTTGATGAACTGGAACTATCCCTCATAATTAATAACAAACGTTTCCAGTATCATCTAAACACGCACATAGTTTTTATACAGTGCGAATCACTAAACCTATCCATTCGACTATTTAGTATATTATGATGGTATCGTGAAGATCTCCAGTATATGTAAGAAAACATTCCTTTTAAAGGTTCTTGGTAACCAGAGCATTTTAAAATTACCATGAGATTTGTACTCATCATATTAGTGGCGGTAGATATTAGTTTTTAAGATATATTGATTTTTCATAAAATAAATACAAAAGAAGGAAGCTATACCACATATACCCACATGTTTTAAAAATATATATATATTTGTTACTCTTCTTATCAGTCATACACTGTTAGTTAATTAATTACCACTTATAAATAAATGTGTTATTTAATTATTTATTTATTTATTTAAATTTTGTAATTTGTTTATTTTTTTACTATTTAAATAATTTATTAAATTGTTAATAATGTGATTAATGTGTTACTTATTTATTTTTATAAATTTATTTGTTACATATTTATAATATATTTTTATAAATTAATTGTTACTTATTTGTCATATATTTTTATGAATTTTTTGTTAATTAACAGGAGACTAGGGGACCTGATGAGAGCTGAATAGTTCGAAACCGGTAGTGCTCTGTCTCTCCGATGTTTGTACAGGCTCTGTGCTTAGTGCTTACACATTACATAGTAATCCTCAATATTGTTTACATTTACAAGTTTTTATATAATATAAACATACATGTAACCTACTATGGGTAGTATGTTAAGATCAGTGAAAATTATTTTCTTTCTCAAAAGGCAGGATAACCATATATATTTAGAAACGTTATGTTCTAAAAATGTCAACTAGTAAAATAAATAATTGAAAACTGTACATCACTTACGATGAAGTCATTAATAATGTTCAAGAAAAGTGTATTTTTTGCGCATCGCCGAAAATAAAGAAATGATATATTCCCCAGATACAGTTGTAATTGTCCTGACTGTTCATTTCTTTGAAACATTGAAACTAGAACGATTATGGGTTGACATTTTAAATAAATTGTTCATCCCAATACATTATGTGCAATAAATTGTTAAGGATTGTGTGTAATATGCCACAAGGAATCTATAATGTATTTTCAGATTGTGACACTACAATTGCTTTCAGTCATCGTGACAAAAATACAGATTTCAATATTGTAAAGGGCGTTATGACTTTGATTGGGAGAACGAAAAAGCTATATGTTGACAACATAAAAATTGTTGAAAATCTAGAATGTTACAAGTTTGGAAATAAAAGTGAAACCATTGGCGATTTTCTCCGGGAGAAGGTATCCATGGTGTAGATGTGTTCAAAAAGAAAAATGAAAAGCGACAAACTACCTCCAACTAGAGATAGTCTCAGACTGCATGTTACAAATAGTTAAGTACCATTTATATAAAAAAGATCTAAAGTAAATAATTGTTATTTAAATTACTCTAACAAAATATATATGTATAATTCTGTTTATATAAAGCGATCCTATTAAATAATTAACATGTACATTAAATAATTTCAATACATGTTTACCACTACCCACAAAAAGTACTTCAGATCAGGAAAACTGCGGTTTACTATAACTTTCCTTCTCACTTTTAAGTGGTATGGCCAATTATTTAACAAAATGATGAGTGACGTAATCACAACGCTATTGAATGTGATAAAAAGTTTCGGGAGTTACTTGAATACTTTTTCCAGGAGTTAAGTTGTTATTGATTTGTATTGTTTCAAATTAATCCCAGAAAAGTTTTGCATAAATCTCATAATTAATTTTTTATACCAAATAACTCCCCGAAAATAGCTATATCATATGCGGGTTAAATTGTGAATATATACCTAGATATATATCCACTTTTTATTTCTAAAATTAGTTACAACTGCTCTCAAATTATAAGATCGATATTATATTTTGAACATATGTGTTGTGTTTCGGCGATAGCTTACGGGTGTTACAATAAACAACTTTTACAAATTATACGGAATATGTTTCACCATTTTCATGTACACACACACACACACCTATAATATATAGTTAGCCATGAGAGTCTCTTATGTGGTCGGTTTATATGTTTGTGTCTGTACATCGGGAGATGTTTTATGTTAGCCAGTGATCACATGATGTATATAGTCGATCCTTATAAGCCATAAAGATGTGGTCGATGTTGCGTGACATATATTATGAATAAACATAAAAGTAGATTTAGAAGAAAAAAAATGTTTTACTATCACTGATTATTATTGGCATTTTGCTTTCTGACTTTGATAAATTCTGGTATCAATTAACTGTAACCTATATTTTCATGACATATACTTATACATATAAAGGGTTAAACTGCTAAACATTGAGTTAAATGATGTATTTAAATGACGGAAAGAATAAAAATTATTAATGAATTTATAACATATCGTAAAAAATGATTAAACACAAAATTCTAAATTAATAAAATACTATAACATACCTAACAAGTTGATTATATATTCTGACACATATTTTGAAATATGTTTTGTCCATTTTTTAAATAATATTTTACAATGCCAATGAAAAAACATAATATTGAATATATGTGTTTGCTATATTGCCATGTTTAATATTTTTAAATGATGTATGCACAAATTGAAACTAAAACATGAGTAAAATTCTCCTTTCAATCAATAGTAAAAGTTGATTTTGTCTATTTTATAATTATTTTGTGAAAAAAATGTTAAAAGGCACAAATATCTGTCCAATTATCTATTTTCCAAGAAAATGGGAAGAAAAGTATCCTTTGAAAGAATATATTTTCTAATTAAAATGACTACGTTTTCTAACTTAGATGTTTTTTTTTAAATAGAAATATACGCTCTTTTTCCTTCTGTCATGTAGGAAAACATTGTTTAATAAAAAAACCAATATATAAGCGGAGTAATTCTGATAGTATGGAGTACAGCTGCAAAGGTGAAAAACATGAAGGTACCATATCTTTAACAAATGACTGTTGTTTTCTTGCCTAAAGTTTTTCTTGGTTAAGTTGTGTCACATTTCTGTTTAGGATAAGCAACAAATCTACACTTTCTTGAGTGCTGGCCGCCCGACCGCAATTCTATATTGTTTAAAAAAATAACATTTGAACAGAGAGGCGCACTTTCATAGACCTTTTTAGAGTGTATGGTTTATAAGCAGCTGAAGAAATCCTAGCTACCTCAGCGTGTTGTAACATACAGGAATCTGCAGAATCATTACTTTTATCCAACATTGTTACCAACTTGAGATTTACGTCACTACTGTTGAAAAATAACACATTTATATAACAATCATTTATGTAACATTTATAAAAACATTTATGTAACAATCACATGAAATGTTCAATACAAAATAAATAAATAAATTGTTGTTTATATAACAGAGTATAATATTTTCAATATAAAGCATAAAATATAATTATTTGATTATTCTTAAAATTGTTAATGAGTACATTGTTTTCATATATTTTTAGTAACAGGAGAGTTTGTACGGAGAGCAATTATTATTCGACTACTTCAATAACTTTACGCCAATTGAACAATTACTCAATTTTCTGTTAATAAATTACTCGGAAATCATTATGTTTTTGGTGGAAAAATCCGCAGGCTTCCCGCCACCCTTCTTCCTACAACTGTGGGGACTAATTGTTTGTGTACCGGAACATGTGAAATTGTTTTATCGACGTTGTAATGATCAATCATACTACACAAATTGAACAACATCAATTTTGTGTAAAATCAATGTATTTTAAGGGATACACGTGAAGGTGCCATGTTTAGGATAACATGGACTTACCATAATGTTCAAAATTGGCCTCTCTATTTAAAATATAGTTTTATAAACATATTATGGTTTTATTATGCCATTTTTAAATAGAATCACTCTAACCTTAATGTGGAATTAGCCTTGGTTTTGCTTTAATCATGTGATAAATGATGATGTACATGTTTCCTTTTAAAATATTTAATGGGAAACATCTGTTGTATGATTAATTGTCATTGCGTACAGTTCCAATATCAAATGTTCTAATACTATTTAGCAACTGTGTATTAACAACCATTAACGAAAGAGTGAAGAGACAAAATAACCGTCTGTATCTCACAAATAGTATGTTTAATAATATTTAGTTGTGTGTAACTATATACTATCACATGGTTGATCTCTGAAGAAAGCTGTAAAGCAATGACCTCTTCTAAGTTTCAAGTGCGCTAGTGTATATATAAGCAATTTGGATAACTTAGTAATTTTATCATTTCAAATCTTCAACTGCACAAAATGTGTGTTGTTTTTCATTACAAATGTGCATGTATATTATAGGGACGTGCATTAGGGATGTATACATTAGGTGGTTTCCTCACTTTGGTAGTTTTTGAACAGTTATGCCTTGTTGCCTCTATATTTTACTTTGAAAGTCTGTGTATGGCTGACATTTAAATCACGACGATTACTCCAAATAAGTCAAATAGGTTGAGGATTGGAGAAAGAAAAACATTCCAATCTTTTATCTAACATTGAATATAGTACCAACGAAAAACCTGAATGATGTTTATCTAGTGTTTTACAGCACGTAAGCATGATGTTATTAACTTATTTACTGCGTGTAAAATATGTCCAATATGTTCATATATTTAAAAAGTACGGAATTGGTTTGTATTTAATTAAAAAATATAGACTATCTATAATAAATTCTGTTATAAGGCCATACATATGAATATAAATATTAACCTAAGACTAGTATTATAATTATTGTAAGGTTATTTAATTATTATTTAAGGTCTTGCAAATTATTGGTAAAGACACCCGAAACGTCGTGACTTTTAATTGTTTCACATACCCAATAAAGTGTTTTTACACGCTACTTTATTTGTATTGTTAATTATGGGTTTAGCCAAGGACTTAAATTCATTGTATAAGGTTAAAACTAAATTTAAAGTATCCGAAAATTAAACACTAAACTATAGGGATTTCAAATATAACATTTAAATACAGTACAATATTAGCCACTATTAAAAAGTAAGTTTAGTTTTTTTTTTGTTTTTTTAATAAATTTGATTTCTAATTAATTTTTTTTAGAAAATCAAACTTCAAACAATAGGTTTGCAGTAACATAGTTTATTTTAATATTTTAATAAAAAAAAGTATAATCAGTAGTGATAAAAATTTTTTTAACCTTTTTTATCCACACTGAAAAATGTAATGTGTAATAAAAAAGGTCTTTGATGACTGCTCTAAGGTGACAATACGAAGTGACATATTATTGGATATATATATATATAATTAGATTATCGATTATATAATTAGAGTTAATATTGGTAATATTTATATATGGCCATAATATAAATATATTAAAATTATCATTATTATAATAAATGGATATACTAAATAGACTATATAAGTAGAAACAATTAAAAAATAAGTTTAACTGTTTAAATGTTTATTATTAAATTATACTTCTCCAATAATGCACAATTTGTATGAATTTTACAGTTTGAATAATTTGTATTAATTAATATATAATATATGTTATTTCTGATTATACCAATAGCTATATGCTTTAAAATTCGTGTCATTTGGACCTTCTATAATATTTGAAGAGGAATGAAAATATTTCGAAATCTAATTACTATAAAATATGACTGATAAAATATGTTATATGCAAAAGAACATTTTTGTTACGTGTATAAGTAATTTTTTATGTAATTTTAAAGAAATATATTTTTGAGCTTGTAACATGAACATAATCATAATTTGTAATATTACTTCGGCGGTATAGAAAATTATAATTATACATATTAATTAACTGAATGGATGCCAATAAGCGATAAGTACCTACAAAGAATCGAAATCCTGGTATTTGTAAACTGATAAAGCTATCACTACATTTAAGTAATCATATGGTTTGGTTTAGCTTATTTATAACATTTCCTTCAAATATTGATTTATATAATTTCCAGTACCAAGGTCATAGGACAAATCCTGATTATGTTTATTTTTAACGGGAAATATACTACACGTATTAATTGTAATTTATACTGATATCCAATTTACATGCGTTATTTAAGGAATTATACATTTTTTACTATTTGAAACAAGCCAAATTTTTATCGATTACACCATGGGACTCTAATCAATAAAATTATTAATAAAAAGGCATTAAAAATGATTAGTCACAGAGTCCATAGTTCACTAGCTAGTTTTTGCCGTTATAGGGTTAATAAAAAATACTTAGTCTACGAAGGATTAATTTGGTTATCAAATGTTTGCAACAAATAAAATAAATTAATAAAAAAAATTAAAAAAATTCAGGAACTACCTTTTTTGTTAAGTGTCAATCAGACGCTTAACTATTACCATTTTTTCTACCTTTTTTACAAATAATTATACAAACATACTGTAAATACAGCTTTAATTAAAAAAATATTCCAGATTAGTGGAACATTTCAAAACATGGGCAACATGAAGGTTTTATTAAAAAAAATTTTTTTTTATTATATATGTTTAATATAGCCACGTAAATAATAATTATTGACGTCAAAGACATCATATTTTATCCTGTAAATTACTTTATCTTTTTTTATGACTGTGTTCCTTTTAAGGATATCTGGTTACGAAATTTGACGATTAAAAATCTTTTTACTATTAAAGTAGTATGTTTGTAAACATATTAAAAAAACAAATTTAAAAAAATTATTGAAAAAAATATTCGCTGTTTTTATAATTTTCATATATATATAATATATCATTTCAAAATAAACCTCACTGTGGATTTTCATAAATTTTAAATATGGTTTATATTTTTGATATAAATGAATTTGGTATGTATCAGATAAAGCACAGTTTCCCCCGTGTTGTGAAATATTGATTTGATAATTTGAAAATCCATTTGATTTGTTTAAATTAAATTATTCCTTTGAAAAGAGTTTCATTTCATTTAGTTGTATTTAATTAAATTTACTTTTTGCGTATTTTATGACGTCATCAGTTATTTAAAAAGTGATTTTTCATAACTGAAAAATAAATTAATTGCCTTACATTAGATATTTATTGTTGAAATTGGGTTAAAATGTGTGTTAAATCCAAGTATAAAACATATTTTAAAAGTTTAAAAATCAATTAAAAAGTTTCTATTACCATGATGAAAAAAGTATTACCATAAAAAATCAGCTGATATTTTTTAATTATATAAATTATAAAATATACATTTTTACAATAAAATTAGTTTTTTCCAATGCTAAACACTAATATAAGAAAAGCAAAAAACACAATTTCTTCAGATACTTAATTTAGTCTATTGCAGACGTTTCGCCTTACGGCTT